>OX578146.1:132530903-132813403 GCA_951213105.1 Amaurobius ferox | reverse complement strand
ATCGCAAATGATAGCAGCAAGACATGAGAGAAGCTTATTGAACTGAGTTTACTTTCTCAAGGATTCTGAGACAGATTTTGAAAATGCTCTGAAGGTTGAGTTTGAGAAATGTTCTTGCTAATTTCTCCAAAAATGTTTCTAAGTTTGGCCTTTATGGTTATCTCTACGGATACAGTGTGGCTTGACTCAAGCCACACTGTATCCATATATACCACACAAGCCGCTTGAGTGGTATATACTAATATACGGATAGGCAAGCCGGAGACCACAACGACTATTGAAAACGTACTCAACAAGTTTCTGAAACAAATTTAAACACTGAATTTAAATTAGAATATTTTAAAAAGTAACTCTATGTTCTTCTGTATTTAGTGAAGTAACATTGATAATGGATGCATTACAATAAGTAAATTTTGTTTCTCGACACAACAGCATTTATAAATGCAACGTAATTAATTCAGTGTAATGACATTTTGAAAGTTAACAAAAGAATCTAATTTTTATTTCTATATTGTAACTATCGTTTTAATGGCATGTCGAATTTTAATTTTTCTAACTGGTTATTTTTTAAAGTAATAGTTACCTGCAGCGTTTTCTTTGAAAGATCACTAATTGATACAACCAATTGCCAGTACCGCGTCTGAATTTTGAGACGCTGAACAAATGATAATGTGTTCTGGAAACAGAAACTAATTTTATTTCCTCGCGATGAAACGATTTTTTTTGTTTCTAAAATACATGCTTTTAATTAGTTTTGCTAATGAGAACACTCCTAAGGAAATGTAAGCCCATTTGTAAAAATATTGATAAATATACGAAAATACTATCCTCTACTCCTCGGTAATTTGAATACGCTGGAAGTATAATAGACATTTTTACTGTTGTCAATATACAAAAGAAAAATAACTAGATTCCTTCATCTTGTAAATGAGTCATGATTTATTTTTTTAAAGAAATGCCCTATATAGAAATATTTAAAAGAAACGACAAATATGACGCCAATGTAAAGACATTGATGTCACCTTTACAAGGAATTTGGCATAATATAGCTAACTTGGTGACTTTTTAGGAATAACGCCAAGTTGGAACGACTTCAATATCTTTGAGAAATACTTTGAATCTTTTTAATAATCTATGTCACTTTGTGGAAATCTGTATTCTTGATACAAAATATAGAGTTTCTCTGTTCATGAGACATACACTATTTGTCAAGAAGTTATACAAAATTAGCGTTTGGGGTATTTAAAGCTTTTCCATTTATTAGCTTTTTAAGAGGATAGTAGTCGTAAAGTAATTGCCTTTTGATAGGGGGCCGTAATGTAATTATGTGTTGTGTATAGTAGTGAAAAATACTATTCAGTTTAGGTGCGTGTATTCGGGGATTTACGAAGTGCAAGTTCTGTAGACGTACGAATGGGAATAGATGTTTTATATAATATTATGTGCCCCGTCATAGGGCAGGTCTAAGACTCGTATATAGTTAAATAATAGTAGCACCCTTGGATGGAGTTTTTGGATTTTAAAATACAGTTTTTCGCATTTAAGTTTGTGACGTAAAAACTTTCTTATGTCCCGAAACCAATTTACATATTTCGTATCGACGGTGTTTTAAACGATGAAATGTCAGCATGATAGCTTAAATTGATAGCGTTATATAGTGCAGCTTGCACGATTGAGCAAAAACTAAAAAATTACAGATGTTTTCACTAAAAACAAACTACTGCTTGTATGACAAGTATTTACACAATGTTCTTGAAGAAAACAGTCATAAGTCAATCAACTTTTTCAATAAAAATATAAATGTCTATAAAATATGGTAGATTGAATTTGATTTCACATTAAAATAAGATTGTTAAATTAATTTAATATATATCCAATGTACCTTATTCTTCAGGCTTAAACCTTTCATTACCAGTATCAATTTTAATTCTTAAACAATTATAATTTAAAAGATAAATTTAGTAATTTAATAATTTAAATTTAATTATTACTTTTATAATTTGAAATTAAATTATATTTATCTTTTGAAATTGTAATTTTGGGTTAAAGCAAAGCAATTACGATTTTTGGTACTTGTCTAGTTTGCTAAGTGTGGGAACCGGAATAAAAAAGAAACTTAAAATTGATCTTCTTGATTAATTATCATTAACATGAAATATCTTAATATGGCCTTAAATTCGTACATTGTTGTTGTTGTTGTTGTTGAAACCCAGACCGTCCGACCTACCAGAAAGGTGTAAGGTAACTGTTTGAACGGTCGGGAAGTGCCACCCAATTTAGACCGGAACCCAGTAGGGAAAGCATCCACAGGGACCGTACCCTCCTTCCCCTACCACCAACCTCTCGGAAGGACTTTCGGACCCACATGTTTAACGTGATCGTACTCCGCATGAACACGGCGGCAGTTTTGGCAGTGGCTGGAATCGAACCCGGGCCTACCGAGTGCAACTCCAGCGCGCTAACCAATGGGCTACCGCGCCCTTAATTCGTACATTGTGGACTCATTAATTAAATTGTACATTGCATTATTGTGCCGCTTTTAAACCTTCCAATTATTTAACTTTCGTGCGAGTTCTGTAAAGGAATTTATTAATTATTAAAATGCTAAATGGATCACACCATTTTCACTTTAACAAAAACATTTATTAAAAAACATAAATACTTAAATATTCAACTACAACCATTTATCAATATTAATTAAATGCCTTACAACAATTCTTCTCATTAATTATTGCGGCGGAGGGACTATGTGTCCGGTATTTTTTTATGCATTTATAATATACTAAATAAATATTAAATTAAATATTTCTAATCATTCTGACTACTGAAAAACTATCTCTGAAAGCTGCAAAACCAAACTTATAAAGCACATCTAAAATCTGAAAAAGTTCTAAAGCTCCTACAACCTGTAATTCACCTATAATTCTAAAACCTGTAAACATTCTAGAAATAAACTGAAAGGGACCTATTGACCAGTTACCCTAAGTGTACAAATATGTACTTCTGTAAAATATTAAAAATACACTTTCCTAAAAATATAAAAATTCATTGAAGTAAAAGAAAGAACACAGGTTTTAGGTTTTCAAAAATCTAACGTTTATTAAAATGTAAACTTCATTTTTAAAGCATTTTCAAAACATTTTACAACTTTTAAAACATCTCATTAACAAAACAAATCAAATTAAACATCATAATTAAACATAATTAAATTTGAATTAATAAATGGCCGGATGTAAAGTGGTAGAAAAGCATTAGAATATTAAAATTTAAAGTTAACTATATTAAAATTATACAAGTATTTGCCAAAACTAGAATTTAGAATAAAAATAACATAAGTTATCCCTCCAAAAGGGAATTTCAACAAAATTTATAGATAACCTCAGGTTCAGGTGACCTAAAATATATAGGTCTAGGGGTTCTTATTCTAGCCAACTTAATTAATTTTTAAATAATGCAAAAGTAAAATAGTTTGAAATTTGAAGAAAAAAGAATAATATCACCAAGGCTCCAAGATAAGCTGCAAAGATCAGCGGGAGGAAGAATCATCACAAGAGTCACCAAACGTGAAGCAGATCCAGAGAGCACCTGAAGAAGGAATCCATGGCACAGGGTCACATTTATGTCCAGCAGAAAATCCGGGAAAAAACCCTTCCACTAGATTCAACTCAAGGGGATTCTCGACACTAGCTGGACGTCAAGCAATAAAAATCATTTCCCCAACTGCTGCACCGTACTACTGAGATCAAAATGGAAAACTTAGCATATGTCCGTCTTAAATTACTTCGGAAATGTGAATTCCACCCATCATAAATAGAGCTCACAGCTTGTCAGGATAAACAAATTCCTAATTGCCCGGTGAAGCTTCCTCGGCCGACATCACATAAATCGCGGAGCATCTTGGATCAATATTTAGATGATAGGAAACGGAAGACAAGTATTCCAAACATCTCTAATCGGTCACTGAAGACACAATAATTTCAGATGATCTCGATTGTTTAGATTAAACATCGCTTCCACGGCAGGAAAAACAGATTGAAGACTCTAAACTTCATAACAGATCAGACGTTAATTAGCCGTGATAAACATTTTATTTTATATGCAGCGTTAAAAGTACGCACTTAGGTCATAGCAGGAACCATGAATCGTTAGCTAAACATCGTAAATTAAAAGCGAACAAGGTTAAAAGTCGCGAAATAAAAACGTTCTACAGAATGTTGGCACAGGACAGCTTAATAGCTTATATGTTCTAATCAGAAGAGAAGAGATCGAAAAAGAGCGCGATTTTACTTATATACTGCGAAACATCGCTGCCACAGATTGTAAACAAAATTGTCGATGAACGATAAAATAATTAATGACAGACGATTTTAATATTAAGGTCAACCAATTAAAAACTCGAAATTTTAAAGAAGAAAACTGGAATTGTAAAGCAGACGAAAATTAAAAAGAAATGAAGTGAAACGTTTTGGAATATACGAATTTGGCAAAAATTTAAGTACGGACGATTCTGAAATATTTAAAAAGCTGAAAATAGAATAAAACTGAAAAATCGCGGTCAATTAACGAATTCTTAACAGAGAACAACAATTTTGGAATCAAATCAAAGGGAATAAAAAGGGCAATAAATGGAATTGCAAATTAGCCAATTTAAATGAATTTAAATTCCTAAAACCTAAAAAGAACGAACTTTCGCCGTTTTTAACATAAAACCTATGAAGATGAACCTATTTGGAACAGAAGAATATCAAAACCTGAACAATTGGAAAATGAATAACTAAAAGAGAATGACAATGTAAATAAGACCCATGAACACGTTTTGAATAAAAACAAAATTCCTAAAATTATTAAATATCCAAAGTATAACCCAACAACTTAATATTCAACTACAACCATTTATCATTATTCATTAAATGCCTTACAGCAATTCTTCTCATTAATTATTGCGGCGGAGGGACTATGTAAGACCAGTAATATTAAAATTACTTAAATGTATCTATGACCTTTGATTAATGATGGTCACATACCTCCAACTTGGGCTTTGACCATAGACCATAATGCTTGCCTCTGATTGCACTGCACATATCAAACAGGTCAATCCATTATTTTGGAACATCTGCGGAACACTCTCGCACAAGTACTTTCTCGAAAATTTCACAAGTCATCTCTTCGTCGTTCTAGTCTCTCGTCGTCTGATTCTGTACTGATCTACACCAGTGTCGTTCTTCTTCGGTCACAGGTTGTGGCTATCTTTTTCCCTTGGGGTGTCACTCCCCCTTTGCTTTCATTTGTAGGATTCAGTGTGACGCAACAAGCCCACTTTCCATAGGCTAATCTTTATCCAATGGAAATACTTCACAACCTCGTAAGGGCCTGCTCGCCCCCCCCCCTGTCTTGGCGCTCCTAAATTTATGGTTTGTTGTAAACCTCAGCGCAATCCAGGCTACAAGTAATGTTCGATGTTTCGTACATAATAAATATTCACATAAAACTGTCTCATCAAAGTGTGAGATCAATTTCTGGTCTGACATATGACATAATAGAGGTTTCTTTATAAATGTTAGAAATGTAAACAAAATATTTTAAATTTAAATTACTAAAAATAAATACAGACTTTTCAAAATTAGATATTTCAAAGTAAACATTAATGCTAGCTATTGAAAAGTGAAGCGAAGTTTCAAAATTTAAATTATAGGAAAGTAAACGATTTTTGAAAATTCGAGTTGTCGAAAGAACAAAATTGTTTTAAAATCCAAATTAGTGAAAGTAAACAAAAATTTTTTTGAAATGTAAACTATTGTAAATCAACAATGCTGTTTTTTGACATTTAAACGTTCGAAAAATAAACAAACTGTTTTCGAAATTCAAAACAATAAATAATAAATAAAGGCTTTTGTTTTAATTCAAATTATTGAAACAGGAATAGAAGTCTTTGATCTATTAATTAAGAAAGTGTAAACACCATATTTTTTAAATTTCCAGCTTTTTACATGGCCCCAACACTATTTTTGAAATGATCCAATTATCTAATTATGAATTTAAACAAGTATTTCCATTGAGTTGTGTTTAATTATTGTATACATTTTGTTTCGTCACGGTTTTCTGGCAACCATATACTTTCAGATCAAGAGAAAATAAATCATGACGGACAGGGGTGTCATCGGAAACTACAGTAATCTGCCTGCTTCCTTGTTCTTTTTTCAGTTTACTTTCATGTTGAATAATTATATCACCTGCGTATTCATGCAAATTTGCCAAATTTTGCCGTTTTAAAAAGTTTAAACTAGAGATTTCATTAGGGATTTTATCCAGTACTGCAACTACAAGCTTGCCGAAAATGATGTAAGGCTAAAAGAGTTTCCCATTTTGTACATTGTAGCTGCAGCTAAATGGCATAGTTTTTTATGTGGCAGTAAGTAGGACCATATGGGATGGAAGTGAGGATAATATTGAAAAGTAGTTGACCCTGCTAACCCATGCCACTATATTGCGTATTGTAACATATTTGGGGCTAAACATATTGTATCGATCAAAAATGAAATAATCACCTACTGATTGCTTTGGTATGAGTGTGCAGTTTTAAAGCGAAAGCTGTAGTCACTAACAGCACTAGTCCAAAAATTCACCACCGTAAGGTTGAAATATTAATCACAGAATGCGTAACATTCGATGTTGCTGTTCGGGAGGATATATTTTCCTTCAGCAATGTATTTAATTTTCGCTTTGTTTTACAAAAATTCATTTCTTCAGTAACCTCATTTTTTCGAACAAAGCTGTTAGAATAAGAGATCGTGAGACAGACCTTGTTTCCAATTGTTCTCGTAACAGCTTCCTTGTAGACCAATTGCACGAGAGTAAATTATTTGAGTATCACACACCATTGAAGTACCAACTTTAATTGACTTTTTTGTAGCGGCAATTGGTGTTACTTGTTGAAGTATCCGATTATAGAAATATTGGGTTCATAACTTCTAAAATTCTTGCATTTGTTTGTACTTGTAGATATAGATAGATATTTATGTGTCTGGATACAATTTTCTGTAGCAGTGTTAAAAATATTTTCAGAATGTGTGTCAAAATGCAATGGATATATGTACCCTTGAGTTTTTGCCAAAGTCTTCGGTCTTTGATATCTGATCTGCTTCAATTAGTGTTTTCATTTCTGTTTTGTGCTTGTCTTTCTTAGTGTTATACTCACAACATTATGTTATACATGAGTTCAGATATGTCTCTTCAAATTTATCCCCATGATGCTTTTGAGATCGTGAAAAAACTCATAAATATGGGTTCTATCCACATTCCTCTCCATATTCCCTTCCAGAGGCCATACAGGTGCCGCATAATATGATGTCCATTCAGAAAGAATTTCATCACACTTGGAGACACATTTTTATGGCTCTTATAATACTTACCATACCAAGAGTAATTATGGTGACTTTCTGAACAGAAGTATGGTAATATATGTTGCAAAATTTCAATATGTAGTAGCCAATTTCTTTTTCGGTATGCTCTCACATACAGCATCATGACGAATGCAATCTTTAAACGACAATCTATGAGTATCTTGTTTCCCGTTTTGCTCCTCAAGGATTTCATTTTCAGGTATAGACATAATATCATTACAGCTTGTTGGTTGACAAACTTCAAATACACTCCTCAATATTTCTACTACAATCATCTTTGAAAATCTCATATCTTGTGGAAACTGCTTCCATTTCAGCATCTTTAGGACTCCTGAAAAACATCACACAATTCTGATAAACCCCTATCCGCTATTAGTAAACCATCACTAACAATGAAGCTCATTAACAAGTGCATGTCTCCAAGACACAAGACAATGCCTGCGAACCTGTCAGGAAATGTCTAGTTTAATTGTTGAACAACCCTATACAATTGTTGGTAGCTAGCACATACAGTGAAATACATGACCTGCTAGCTTAAGTCGTTGATCTTCTGCTAATGCTGTCTTCGATGATGGCTACCTTGGCCTTTCTTGCGAATCTGGGAATCAAATTCTACAATTCGGCAATAGAAAGGATATGGAATCCGTAAAATAAAAAATAAATCCTCCCAGTGGTTCAAGAAATATAGAAGATTTACGATTTTCAATATGATGTACGACACCATCTTGAATAGCTTTACTTATCTTCAAGTACTGAAGTATCCGGGACTTTCTTACTCTTTGTACCATGTAAAAACAAAATCAGCAAGAACATAACTTAATATAAACTAAGTCATTCAGTAGGCTCAGCTTCAATAATTGGCATTGATTTGTCCAGGATAAAAGTAAACAACCATTTAGTGATATCAATACAAAAGAAAATTAAGAAGTGTCTCAAAATCCAGATATTTTATTTCAATATACCCTTATCAAATTTGAATATAGCACTTCTGTCGTATGTATATATCAAGATATTAAGAATAACATTTCTGAAAAATTGCTGCTTAAAATAAAACGTAGTAGTGCGTGCTGAATTTTCTCTGGCGCATATCTAATTGTTAATATCATAGCCTCGCCAATCTCTGCCTTTCGAGGCGTTGAACAATAAATAATTTGTTCTGAAACCAGAAATTAATTTCATTTGTTTTCGCGATGAAAAGAAAAGAAATAGTTCTTTGTTTCGAGTATGCCTGCTTTTAATTAGGTTTGCTAATGAGGCCACTCTTAAGAAAGTGTAAGGCCATTTGCAAAACAGTAATGATAAATACAGGGACATGCTCTTATCCGCTTCTAGATAATTCGAGTGTGCTGAAAAGATAATTATTAGTAAAGTAATAATTGAAAAAAATTATAACCATATTGATTTATCATATAAATGAAATTCAATAAAGTATCTTGTATTTCCAAACTATTTTGATAACATATTTCTCCATTAAAATTAATAGAAAAGGATAATTGAGATAATTTCGTCCAAGTAGCATACTGGAGAGAGCGCCATTTTATTTGGCTAGTGTTTTGAATACTATTGTTTAAATGCCAGTTCAAATGTCTACATTATATTTGCTCCCAAATATCCTCACCCTGCAAATTAGAAGGTGAGGAAAGATTAAATCCAAATGTTAGCAAGGACTTCAAAATTTAAGAGAGCGGTTCTCTATTCAGAAGTATTACTACGTACAGCATAAAAAATAGACAGAAGTTTCATTTCCATCCAATTATCAAAAATATAGATTTTTAAGTCTACTTCCACTATAAAGAAATGAATTTTGCCTCGGTAACTTAAGAGACATAGCGTCGTCTGATGTAAGTTCGAAGATTCATGATTCAATTTTTGACTAGGACTTCAGTTCTCTATGGAGCTAATAGATTTTTAAAATTGTCTGTTAAAGATAGTGATGTAAATACGTATTTAAACGACTGAACACATTATAGCCATTTTTGAAGGAAAATGCATTTACGGTTTTTAATCTGATAATTGTCTATATGCCAAATTGAGAGGAAAAACGCAAGTCATTTGTAGTTGCACATTATATAGCTAAAGACTGGGTAATTTTGTATAAAAATTTTGTAGCTAGAAAGATTGGGTAATTTTGTATAGACATTTTGTAGCTGAAAAGATTGGGTGGTTTTGTAGTTCTTTGACAGTTTATTTTAATGGGAAATAGCAGTTTGAGAGAAACGTTATAGATTTACACTTTTCTACATTATATTTTGCACAAAAATACACAGAGTTCCTAGGAAAGTCTTTAAGTAAACCAATAAGATATAAGTAGTAAAGTGGGAAATATAAATTAAAAAATTATATAGGATAATAGGATTCTAATTAGTCATAACTGATATCAAGGGCTGACGAAGCGTGTATACAGAAGATATTAAATACCTATCAAAAAAGGTGTATCATCCGGGCCTCTAACATAATGACATCTGAAATGTCTGTTGTGGTGCACATTAAGTAAACTCTAATTATTAAATGCTAAGCGCATTTTTACTTTACAATGAAACTTAAAACTGGAATTTTAAATTATTAAATGATAGATATTAACATGGCCGTGATTGTCTTACGTCGTAGAATATTGCATTGTGCCGCGAGCACCCACCTTTTTTATCTTTACCGCGAATTCTGTAAAAGAATATTTATTTGCATAAGACTATAATTAACTGCACCATTTTAACTTAACATAAAATCATATATTATTAATATTCTCTTAATTATTAAATTAGTTACAAAAATCATCATATTCTTGCTGCCGAGGAAGACAATGTGAGACCATGGCTTAAAAGTCCCTAAAATGAATTTAAGACCTTCAACAATCATTAATGGGCACATACCTTCATTTTCTGCTCGGTCATTGATCACAATTCTTGCATCTGCGTATATCGTACTGGCTTTAACTCGAACTGTTGGGCTCCTTGCTTGTACTGCATCTGCTCATTGTACTCTCGAACACTTCTGGAACCTGTAATCAGGACATTGTCGTTTCACATTTACCTCTGGACTCTGTAGAGGTAATCATGACGTCTCATATGTATTGCCTCCGTATTATCGTATCTCACTCATACTTCTTACTTTACTAACTACTTCATCACTTGTTTCATAATTACTGTCTCATATTCTCGTAGAAGTTGTTGTTGTTGAGACCCAGACCGTCCGACCTACTAGAAAGGTGTAAGGTAACTGTTTGGACGGCCGGGAAGAGCCACCCAATTTAGACCGGAACCCAGTGGGGAAGGCATCCAGAGGGACTCGTAGAAGTTGCGAAACATCATCTCGTGATTGCCGCCTCTCTGACGACAGATCTGACACGTATCCTTGGCTCTGATTGGTCGACCTTGGGCACTGCGTCCAGACATCTTCCATAATTGGTTATTAGTTTTAACTACTCTCATGGCTACACCTCAGTGTGTAGGATTATTGCCTAATTTGACCTCTCGTGTCAAAGTGTTATAAACACTGGCGTCGTTTCGTCTGAAGCATTGTTTGCTATTGCAGCAAAACATAAGTATTGAACATTAAACTGTCTCACCAAAACTGGTGTGAGATCTATTTCTGGTCTCACATCTGTCAAAGTACGCAATCATATTCTTGGTGGAATTTAAATGGGCATTGTCTCTCACGGATGGATTTTTAAATGGCTCTACACCAGATTCCTGTGCCTGTAAATGTTGGTTATTGTACCATTTCCGATACAGGACAGTCATTCACTACTAACCTTATTGCCTCAATTAAATAACTTTGACACAGCTTAATGTGAAATCAGTAGGCACAAATTTTAGATATTGGCGTTTGCGATCAAACAAAGATTAGGCAAATGGCGCCAATTTTAACAGTCTCGGTCCGGCATAGTTATGACCTCAATAAATACATGTCATCCAAATTACAAGGGTGACTTGGGGCATGAACAATGCTTAGGGCGAGGACTTAAAACATATTTCATTCAATCCAGAGCAAACAACTGAACCACGATGCGGCATCACGCTGAAGAATAGCCAATATGAGTTACAGGGCGGTCTTTAACCGAGGCCAAAAGAGTCTAATCCTAGCAAGAAGAAATCAGCGAGTGAAGTGACTACGTTTGAAGAGAGATGATTGTGAGAGCCGATCAAGATGAGTTAAGAGAGATAATTCAGTGAGATAATTCAAAATGAGTTAAGAAAGAGATCAGACCAATTCTGAGAATAAAATTCAAAGTAAGTCAAATGAATAATATACATGTAGATTAACGATAGAGTCCGATTATCGATAAGTCAAAGATAGAGATAAATGCGAATAAGTGACAGAGTCAGATCACCGCAAATCAGCGAACCATCAAAACAAGGCCAAAAGGCCAAGGTATGTCTGCAAAGGCTGGCCTTATTATATAGGAGTTCGGGATTTGCTTTTTTCAATAAAATAAAAGTGATTAGGTCTCACACGTGTGCTTTCTCCTCCTTGAGTAAATTGTTGTAGTAATGTGTTTGTGTAATGTTAATTATGCTCATGATTAGTCTTAATATTAATTATGATTAGTTTTAGTCTTAATCATAGATATTAATTTTGAAAGTTAAAATTGCTTATATTAATGAGTAATATTTTTGATTTATAAACTAAGGTGAATGGGCTCGCACCAAGAAATATTGGTGGGTTATGCTGCACAACGATTTGTAATTTATATGCGACCAGATTTTATCCATATCCTCCAATATTTTATTATTAATTCATTGCATTTAATGAAATTAAATTACTTTATAACGGTTTGTGGCGATTTAGCTTTCTAAATTAATGCTTTACTATGTTTATTGGTTTCTTTCCCCGTCTCTCTTGATTTGCTACCGAATTCAACTAGGGGCGCTGCAATATATTTTATTAAATCGGGCATGGTTACTTTACTATACATAGACCTAGTGTATATACACTCACTTAACAATGATCTTGGGATGCTTAAGGACATTCTAGATTAATTTTCTTAATAAAGTTCCAATATAAGATATTACATTAAGTACGTGGCTATATAATTTTTTTCTTTTCATGTCGCTGAATATTGTTACATATCAATGCTGGAGCCAAAAGGTGTCTGTAACTCCAGATGTTCCGTTTCATCCCTAAATTATCGTACTTGAATCCAGTGAATTTTGAATATGTAATATTTCTTCCATTAAGAATAACATCATCCAATCATGGCTGTTTAAAATAACATTTAACAGTTTTAAAGAAATTTAATATTCTTTTAACAAATTGATAAAATCAGTTTCTACTCAGTTTCTATTTTTGTTAAGGTTTCATTACGAATGCCTAAAATATCTTCATTATGCAAGTCCACAAGGGAAAACGGCAATTTATGGGCAACCAATATTGGTGTTTGAAAGTCTGAATTTCATGACCTTGGCAACAAATAGGTGCCTTGTAACAAATCCAGTGGAATTTCGTCAACGACTTTTGTTTTGGAAACTGTTCGATTTTTATATGCTGGTTAATAATTCCTCGATTTATGTCGATTTTTTTAGAAATTTCCATAGAAGGTACATAATAATTCCATAAGGATATGATGCCACAGTTTTTTTACTTTGTAAGATAGCTAGATAATTTGAAGTTGTATATTGTTCCTTTTTACTTTTACTGAAGCTTTAAATAAAGCGTTAGTTATCTAGAAATCGGTATTCACTTTTGCATTCTGAGGATACATCCACCACTGTCAGAATATACGCCATAACAATTATTAAACGAATTACAAATTGTTCTTAAACCAAAAATCAATGCAATTCGTTCGCGGAGAACACAAAACAAATCTATTTTTGTATATAGAATGAATACTTTTAATTAGTTTTGCTAATGAGAACCGCCCCTTAGAAAGTGTAAGATCATTAGCAAAAGCAATGATAAATGCAGGCGAAACTCTTCCCTATTCTTGGCTAATTTGAGTGCATTTGCCATGTAATAAATGTTATTATCATTGCAATTGAGGTGAGAAAAAATACAAAATTATGCTTTCATTTATTCTGTAAATGAGTTATGAAATGCTGTTTCATTAATTATTCTTTTTACAAATGCATTTTCACTTTCACATACTATATACGAGGAAAAGTTGTATTTATTCCGAAAATTTAATGTGATGCTCTACCACAAATACAATTTTACTGACCACATTATTGTTAATTGCATGTTCTTTACTTTCTCTATAATGCTTTGTGGTACAGGAAGAAATGGTCATAATTCGAATTTGAACGTTTTTTCGAGTCATTAAAAAATGCTGGGCAAATATCGAAGTCGAAGCCTTTCGTATATAAAAAATAATTATGAAAATCAGTTTAGTAAATTTCGTAGAACCAACTGGGAACATCTTAGTAATTCTAATAGTCATGATTCGAATTTTGGTGCGTTTTCGAGTTATTCAATAATTATGTGGAAATCTGCAGTTCGATTGCGTGTTCGTTTGAAAAGAGAATTAGAAATATTAGGAGAGTGGATTCCGTGGACACATTCGGGGCACCTGTAAAGTCTACAACTCCAAAATGGATCATAATTCGAATTTTAATCCAATCTTGATTTAGTAAAAATATTGCGTAAATCTGTATGATTAGGCCGAAATGATTTGATGGCGTGAATAACGTCTTGTAAAATAAATGTACAATAGAGTTCAACAATGGACATAAAAAATTCAGCGTAAACCAAGATAAACAATCATATGCGTGGCTCTGGTAATTAAATGGAAAACCTTCTTCATTGCAAAATGTGTGACCTGAACACACACACACATACAATATATATATATGTGTGTGTGTGTGTATGTATATATACAATTACAGTATTTAAATTCCTAAATGTTTATACATATTCCGAATAAACAGGAGAATTTCGAGAAATCGAAAACATCGTAGAGAAGTAATACATCGATGTTGACAAGGAATACAGAGGAAAGTTTACATTTTGAAGAATATATGATGGACACACAAAACCGTTGATGTTTCTGAGAAATAGATTTGGATAGATGGATAAGTTTTTTTATGATAAATATTTTCATGAAATTATTATATGTGAAAATATATTTATTTCTTTACGATATATATACAGCATTTAAAGGAAAACCGTGCTTTTATTTATATTAAACAATATATTTATACATATTTATGGCTGTGTTTCTGTCTATAAATACAATATATTTCTAACTAATTAATCCAATTTGAACTGCAGAGTGCGCTTCGATGATAAGAGCTTGCAATTGCGTCACATGAGCTCACTGTTTGATCGTCGTCTGGCCAGTTCGGAGATCCAGGTTTCGATTCCCGGTTGGAGCAGCAAGACGCTTTACAATGACGCCCGAACAAATATACCCTGTACGTTAGTGCAAAGAACTCGGAGGTCTGAAGACCTCAGACCGTGCGACTCACATAGTGGGTTTAGAGTAGCTAGCTGCACGGCCGGGAAAGGATACCTCCTGCACTCAGGAGGCACCCGAGGTCTACCCTCCAGCCAAACGAACTTTTATTTAGGTCTAAAAAGATAACAATGGATGAAAAATAGTGTGATTAAACAGACAGTTTTACATTATATTTGAACTTGACAAGCACGTCCATTTTACAAAAAGGGGAAAAGGGTTATTGCGAATATATATATAAAGATCATTGAAAAATAAAATTTAGAGTGAGGTATAATAACATAATGAAAAATAGATTAAAATTTAAAAAAATAATAACATTTTAAAAGAAAAATTTAGAAAATATATGAAAGGAAATATATGAAAAGGAAAAAAATTAGCGTATGTGAAAAACAAAAACAGAAATTTAGAATAATATTTAGAAAAGAAAAATAAGAAAAAATACAAATAAAAAGGGTAAAAAAAAAAGAACGATCCAAGAAAATAAGAAAAGTTAACACATAGCCTTTTTTTTTTCTTTTTAAGAAAATGGAGGGAACACAATATGTTCATATAAGTTAATGAGAATGAAATAAAGGGATTCATTGATTAAAATTAATTGACAGCAGAATCAACTTATAAGCTTAGGTCACTTTATTAGAAATATCTATGGCAACAGGAATACAGTTTATAATTTTATCTACTGAAGAGGGATTTGAACGAACTTTGGAGAACCAAATTGTTCTATTAGAGGGGGAGGGTTTGCAGAGATTAAAATTTTTAGAAAAAGAACAATCGAAAATGTAATGGACAACGTCACCGAATTTATTGCAAATACAGTTAGAGGTGGATTTAATTTTGTGTTATGCAAACATATTTTTCCTAGAAAGCTATGTCTTAAAATATTTAGAAATATATTTTATTAGAGACCAATTGAACTTTTTGAAAGCGTGAATTAGCTAAGTAGACATCGACACATATATAGTCTCACTTGTTCATGTTGTTAACAGATAATAACAAGTTTCTTTAAATGTTTAAATCAATGAATTATCTGAATTGGGCTAAAGTTTGAACAAAAAATATAGGTAATCAAGAAAGGGTCCATGACCAGTAAGAAAGTAAATGAGTTATTTATTAAAATTTTGTAAATTAGGATGCACGATAGGGAGGTAAAACAGGATTCTAGCCGGATCACCAATCCTGGTGGAAATGTAATCATTAAGATAATTTTGCCAAAGGTTAAGAATATGAGATTTACAAAATTTTGAGAGGAGCGAGTAAGGAAAGGGAATAGTAAGAGGGGAACCAGAGATAGCAGCAATTTTGGCATGGTAATCAGCAATTTCATTTCCAGATATGTTATTGTGAACTTTTACCCACGAAATATTGACAAGGTTTTTGGCAAGGAAAGCTTTGGATTTAATGGAGTTAAGATAATTAGATTTATTTTTTATTGAGTTAAGAGCTTGAATGGAAGAGAGGCTATCGGAAAAACTATTAACAGGGGTATTATTAGAGGAAGCCCAGTCAAGAGCAAAGGAAATAGCGGTAAGTTCGTCTTGAAATACTGTATTCCTGTTGTCAAGTTTATAGGAGAGAAAGTTTTCCAGAACATCATGTTTAAAAATACAGACTGAAAATCCAGTGTTATTGTCAATATTTGAACCATCAGTATATATATTATAAATGACAGAGTTTTTATCCATTCTGTTAACTAAATTTACGGACATTTAGAGGGGTGAAAGTTAGAGAAAGGAACAAGGAAATCAAAATCAGAGGGAGGCGGGAGAAGAAAAGGAATCAATATTTTGTTTCCAAAAATTAAATTTATTTTAGAGGGTAGAAATTGTAAAATAAATGAGGGGAATACCAGTGAGAGAAAATAAGGAGATATAAGATGTTGTACGGTAGCCTGGGCAGATTTTTAGAAGGAAGATTCTTTGGAGTGAAAGAAGTTTTTTTAATGTGCATTTTTTTTAGTTTTTTACCCCATATAGCCGAACCGTAAGTAATAACTTTTTCCACAACACCAAGATGCCAGCATTTAAGAAACATTTTTCGACATCTCAATGATCTCGGAGGTTTGAAAGTGACTCTAATACGACTAGTACGAATTCAGTGGACTGGAAGATTAAGCGCCGATTACAAATTGAGAGGGAAAAAAACGACCACTCACGATACTAACCTGAGTAAAAATAGTAATATAAGGAGTCTAACCTTTAGTAAAAATAGCAGTAGGTGGTCAGTCTGATTGCCAGTTGCACGCCAATCTGACGTTAGAGGGTGGAGAATGCAGAGTTCACTAAGAGGTTGCAAGTTCGTCCCAGTATCTCAACGGTTTAGTCTCGGCTGGTTAGTTCGGAGATCAAGGGTCTGACTCCCGGTTGTGACAGCAAGACTCTTTACAAAACTATGTGAATACTTTAATGGGTAGTGATAGGAAAAACTTAAAATGTGCACGATCAAACAACATAAATGTTTCAAATAATTCAGACGGTTTTGGTGAAGATTTACGATCAAATATAAAAAAATACGTATAACAAACATGTTACAGGACTTTTAAATTTAATTTAATTTGTTAAAGCAAAGAATTCATTTTACTTTACTCAAGGTTATTCTCGAGATTTTGTACATATGCTAACGAAGCTGTCAAATATTATTTGAAAACTATTTTATATAGTCGCTATTATCAAGTGCTTAAAAGTTATAGATTTGCATTTAACTTCGAATTAACACCAATTAGGAATTATCTCGACATGTTCTCTAAATATTACAATTATTTTTTTCCATCCAGGGTGCATGGTGTGCTGACATAAATTTTTACTTACATGCATTCATATGAAATTAAAGCAATGATGAAAATTTATAAATAAAATGATATGATAAGCGCTTAGAGCAAAGTAATAAACCATACATAACTCGACAATGACAGGAAATAAAGTAGCACCTAAATTGACTCTCAACAGGCCCTAAAAATTATTAAAGGGTGTATCATGTGATGTCAATCTGCATGCAAAGAAATAAAAAAAAATTAACACCGAAGAGAAAAAGTACATTCTGCAGATGAAGGTGAAGACTCGTAAAACCCATTCACCTCCGTTGAAATACAAGTTCGATATTCACTCTGAAAAATTTGATCAGTGATTGACATTCTTCTAAATCAAAATTAATGGTGAAATAGGAACTGAGAATCACTGGTGATTTATCCAGATTTCTTCTCAACAATGTTGAAGCCTCAGTAGTGTATGGCAGCAACACGTGAATAAATCCAATGATCTCATCAACGATTTTGTTCGGCGGTATGTGGATAACGACCATGAGATATCGTATGTCCTTTTTTTACAGCTGCACAAAGATTACCAATTCGTGTTGACGTTCCACAATGCTTGGAAACTTTCAGCGCCCTTTGTTTTGCCATATTAAACCTTCACAATTTTCAACGAACAATTGTCACCAACAGGAAACTATGTATAAATACACAATATACGTATTAAAACTCAGAAAATTTTCTAATTTTCAATGAATACATGTCAAAACGTAAACTTGTCAACAAATGCCAAACAACGCATGATAAATACACGGTATAGGTAACACAATACGAAAGTGCTCAGCCTACACTATGTATGCGGGCAATACCGACTGCGTAAAGCTACTATTACCCAACTGTAATTTGGGACAGCAAACCGTTCGCAAAACAGCTCAGACAGCAAATTTAGCCACAATTTAATTTTAACCCCAAAAATGTTGTTGTTGAGGAAACGGCTGTGTGAAAATCGACCAATCAGAAGTGCATAAATCCGAAACGTCACAGGTCACGTGGTTCGAGTTCTTCTATTTCTTACTTTAATGGTGACCAAGATGGCCAATAGACTGTTTTGGAATGCAGAAATGGAAGCTGATCTTATTGAACTTATTCAATTCAAACGGAACCTTTAGGATGTTAAGAGTACTCTTTACAGTAAGAAAAAGCCCCTAGTACACGACAGTAATTTGGGACAACAAGCCGTTTGCAAATAAATTTGGGATGTTTGTGACGTCACTTCACGCAGCACAGAACGTAAGTGACGTCACTCCAAGCAGAAAATGGGGAAGCTAAGCCTCTTCATTTGTTTGAATGCGGAATGTATAACTGGAATGTGTTTCACAATCAATGCTTCATGCATCTTTTATCTTTCTTGCTTTTATTTGCAATCAAATTTCGCCGTTTTGATTTGAATATTACTTCATAAATTTTAGTATTCGTTGAAAATAAAACACCTCAATATATTTTTACTGATAGCCACTTTCGAACTCATTGACTTTTCTTACGAATTCCTGAGATGTACGTGAACTATATCAGATTCCTGACCTGTGACACACATGTTAGTGCTCCAGATGCTCAGCTAGAAGTTATGGCATGCCCCCACATCCTAGGACGGGCCCCCTGTCCAAAATTCTTTAAGGGCCCCCTGTGGACTGCGGGCCCTTAGACATTAGTTCCACTTATCCCCCTTCCTTTATGACGGATCTTGAAAAAAAAACGAACATCTAAAAATTCATGGACAATTAAGCATTAATAATATATGGGGGGCATAAGGACTAGCTTCCAGGAATTGCACAGGGTCCCAAGGTTTTGCATAGGGGCCCGAAATTTTGTCAGCGCCCCTGAGTTCATTTCTTCCTGGAAAAAGTGAAACAATGCCATGGTACGGCGATCGTGATTGAACTTTTTTGTCATGCCATAGTTTTAAGGACATAGCCACGAATTGGGCCCTTTTTGATAAAAAAAAAATCATGTTACAGTTGTTATTTTTCAAATTTCTGAAAGTCACAAAAATCAGTGCTTCCTTTTTTTTTTTGTTTAACAGCTGTCAATCAGTCGATTAGAAAAAAAACCTGAAAGGGGTCCGGTTCCGCCGGGCCCCCTTTCATATTCTTTTGTTCCGGGTCCCCCTGGGTGTAGCTGTGCTAGCCACCCCCTTGTGGGGGCCATGTGTTATGACCTAGGGTGAGTCGGGCGGTCTAGGTCTTCGACATGTTAGATCTGTAACTGTATTACGAAAATCAATTTCACGAAGGAATCCACGTGAATTTACAAATTTCTATCGTAGTTTGTGATCCATCAAAATAGAGACTCAAAAATGAATGAAGTGTTAAGGTCCTGTTCATAATGGGTTTCAATAACCATTAAGATGCAAAAAAAAATTTCGAACATTTTCCATTTTAAATTTAAAATTGGCAGTATGATTGCAGCCTGAAAAAATTAAACATGTGGCACTTTAACAACGCGAACGTAATATTTCCTGTAGATACACAGATGTAACTGGAGACGTCATCCACCGAAGAAGGCATTCCCATACGAGATATAAAATATTTTTAAGCTCAGCGTACCGATTCATTAAGTAGAAGAAATATTTGAAATCAGTTATGAAAGTGTTTAAGAACACAAAGTCAAGTTTTTAAACAAAGAATAAAAGCGTGAGAAGTGTGCAGTCTGTTTACCTATTAATTCACAATCAAAAGTTAATGACCTCTGATAGAACGTTTTGTAGTGGAACCGAATATTAACATTTTGGAGATTAACTGTCGGCCATATAAAGAAAAGGTTTTTTCAAGTTATTATCAGAGTCAAAAATGTTGTGAAGGACATTTCATAAAGCATCGATAATTTAAATAAAACTAGTGCCAATCTTCGTGCATGTGTGCAATGGTTATTGAAAACCTATTATTCTTCCCCACCGCGTTATCGGTCGGACCTCAACGAGACGAGTCCTGATCACAATTTATATGCGCTGTCAATTCATTCCAGCGCATATGAAAGAGAAAAGTTCTTCACGTAAACCGTGGGTAACTTTTACATGCCAGTCCGAAGAACTTAATTTACACTATTAGAAAAATTGGCGTTCTCACATTTTGCACTGTCAAAAAAGTGCTTAAGGCAAAGTTAACTCGAATATACCGTGGATGACATGACCGACTAATAGCTCAGTTTGGTCATCGCAATCCCATGATTTGCATATTGGCTATAGAAGATTCCCTCAGCGCAAACAGAATTAATTTTTAATATCTATTTTGGATAATTTTATTGAAATATAAGAAGTAACGGGAATTTGAATTTGAATTATAGGAATCAGTTGACTGGAGCTCAGACCATCCGTTTAATACGGCAAAATTATTGTTTTCAATGATTAGCGGTGTTAAATAAATCAGCTATATTATTTTGCGGAAATTCACAGATTTTGTCATACCTCTTTGGTGTCAAATTAAGTTAGCCGCAAGTATGTAACATCTCTCCTTTTTACTGTGACGTTTATCTTTCTTCTTATGAACTTTTCACTTTGGCGCTCTTCTTGTGAGTATTAGACACTTTCTCCGTAATACGTTTTAGTTAATTAAAAATAAGTTTTAACTATGAATTTATTAAATAGACGTTTTATAGCAATTATCTCAGCGTATTTTTCCCTATAAGAATGTGAATTTTTATTAGTTAGAGTACATTAGTATTTTCTAAATCTTCGCGATAACAAATACTGAATTGGGCATGCATATATAAGGTGAACGAGATACTGAGGAATTTTTAACAGCTCTATGTAAATATTAATATTTCTTGAAAAATTTTAACCCCCAAAATAGTGAAGCGTCCTGTTTTTTTCTTTACAACTTAATCTCAAGCAAAATACTCACAATTTTTATAGAGCGGACTGCGGACTTAATAGGAACTTACCAATAAAATTTGAAGTATTTTTAATGAAGGTGTTAAACGAAAATTGGAATACTGAAAATCACACTTTTAAATTTAATTTAAGTTCTAAAGGTGTGCTTTCTGCATAATAACGGCAAACGATTTCCACAACCGCGAAAGCAGGGTCGTTTCACCTTCTTATTGAATGCCTTCAGTTAACGAAACATTTTGCTGTTAGAATAATGTGGTAAATTTTCTAATGTCTGTAGACGGACCTTCTGTGTATTGCAAATGATAAGATAAATAAGCGTATTTTTTATTTATTTAAAACAATTATATGGGTATCCCAAAAAATGATTTTAAATCCATAGGCCCTTTAAATTCATATTCAGTGGAAAATTTTACTTCCCTTGTGTTTTACTCGTCACCCTTTATAGCTGTAAGGTCCTCTTGGTTGTGCCTCAAAAACTCCGTGCGGATGTTGCAACTTTGCTTCGCCTGAAAGACGAATACGTAGAATACGTAGTGTATATATCTAATACAAAGTTAAAATAAAAACTTTATATGAGCCATCATCCATGCTATTTAACATCCGTAGAACATATAATTTAGAGTTGCAGTAGTTTGAGATCTCCGCCCAAGAAAGGGAGCATTTTTTACGTCGGTGTTTCTCAACCACTAGGGCATCAAGAGTGTTTTATTGGGAGATATGCTGAAGCAACAAGTAAAATGCTTGAGCTTTACCCAAAAAGGATTGGAAGTAGGTCGGTGGCACTTACTTTAGACTGTATTGCAAATTTTCAGACGAAAACAACATATATTTTATATAACTACTTCTGAAATGGTCATAAAACACAGCAATAAGAGGTGTACCTAATGATGTAGATTCATGAACACGCCTCTTCTAGAATTACTACAGTCGGTCCATGAACCCTGCATTGAGGTCACACTCAGTTTCAGATTAATGCTCTGGGAATTGCTGCCTTTTGTGTACTGTAACGTAATTTTACACTAGTTACCACAGAGGTAAAATTGCAATATGGTGGTACTTAATAAGTTTTCTGACTGCCATTTCAGTAATGGCGGTTTGATGCAAATAAGCCCAAATAAACGCTTATTTAGTCCTTTAAAGGGCCTGAGAAGCAAATACGTAGAACTGCTTAAAATGAGTTATATATTATTTTACAAGTGTGAAATAAGATATCAAAAACTAGCCAGCATGCTTTGCCTTCCACTTTCTAAAAAGTTGCTAACAATGGACGGTTATTATGAGAGAGTATAATTAGTTAGAGTAAGCGTACTCATCAGTACTCTTATTCTTAGAAGTATTTTACTCTTAAAAAGCCTTTCAGTTGAGAAACACCTTTTTGAGGCACTTAAACCCCTCCACCACGATAAGGTCGGGACCTCTTCGGAGGGGACCCCCCTCCCCCCACCCCTAACACCCCTATCAACGACACCAAGTCTTCAACGCCTCAATAAACCTGACAAGATTACCTCGGAAATACAACAGACGACGATTCGCTGAACCTAACAGACACCAAAACCTATTTCTCAAACGCTTATCCTAAAGCACCCAACTTTAGTCGACAACAGACACCAACAAAGCCAAAACAACCGACACCAACCAAGCCAAGCCAACCGACATCGCAACACAAGAATCGATGCAAAAACAACCTGAAAACTAGAAGACACAAAACGAAGAAACCAAAAGGAATTAAAAAAATTACCAGGCCCAATATCAATGTGACTACAGAAGAGAATGTATGAAAACTTATAACACACAGCACCCATCTATTGCGGAAGACTATTTTAACGAAATATTTTTAACCACTGACTATTTTCTATTATTTAACTATTGAATTCAGTATTGTATGCAAACTATTGAATGTACTATTGCTTCAGTGAAGTTCTATTCATTTCTATTGTATGGAGACAATCTATTGAATTTACTGTAGCATAGCATTAAACTATTGAACCTACTATTGTTTGCAAAACGGACTATTAAAATTTCTATTGTTGACTATTGAGATGACTATTGCCGGTTTACTGACTATTGCAAATTATTGTCAGTTTTAATACTTCAATTTAAATTACTTCTTTCGTCATGAGACATGAATAATGGTGTAAATTTTGAATTTCAGGCCGAAACGGATATGCAGCTCCTCCTCAGTTCATAACATGTTTAGCTTCTAATATTATACTAACATTATCTTCATATTACACTAGCATAAAAGAGGCTTCTAATTTTTCTTGGAAGTTGCTCCATTCAATAATTTTGACGGATTTAATTATATATATATGTGCTATTGAAAATCACCTTTTCCATAATAAAATGAAACATAGTATGAACTGAAGATGAACAGCATGCGAAAATGCACTTAGACTAACACAGGATACCTTTATTGAGCATGCAAATGGTATCCTTTTAAAATTTATTTTTGCACCCATTTCTGAGTGATGGCCAAAAGACATTTTAGAAGTTGCAGTAGACATCCGGAATGAGCCATGTATGTTTCTCTTTACGAACGCTGAATATTATTTTAGTGGCGGGATAGCCAAGCGGTTAAGGATTGCAGTCGAACGAACAGTCCAAACTATCCTCATATTTATGGCGAATACATTAAATTTGGGGTACGGAACGTCTTTGCCAGAGGTTAGTTGCTGTGAAAGAAGGGTATGGTTCTTGTGGATGATGATTATATTTATAGTAGCGGGATTGCCCAGTGGTTAAGGAACAGGGATTCCATATAAATCAGCTACCTAGACTACGTTATTTGACGAAATTTCCACAACTTGGGTAGCTGAGTCGGTCATGTGTTACGCTGGTGTTGATTAGATTTGGGTATGAAAATCGGAAAAATAGAGAAGATATTTTTTAGTGCGATATGGCTCGAAAAAATCGTCTAAATATGAAACGGAAATATAAATAAACTGAAATGTATTCATCAAATGCTTTTTTCTGATGTCATTTTGGATACCGAATTGAATAATTTTGATTCCATTACTTTATGATCAATCGTTTTCCAGATATTTCAGTTTGGTTTTTTTTTACTATTTGTGAGCTGACGACAATTCAATGCGTCGATAGCTAAAACAGAGAATGTTTTAAACCGCTGATTGGGTGTAATTTATTAAAAGTGACAAAAAGGTAAAAAAAGTGAAAGTTTGTGCAAATGAACTCAATTCAATGGAATATAAAGAAAACATGAATTTGGGTCTCTAGCGAAAGTCATGTGCTGCACGTTTTACAAAGACGTTTCGTTTCGTTTTTAATTTTCATAAATTTTGATTTTAAGGGGCGATTAAATATGTGCATGCACCTTTCCATTCATTTTATTTTGGATACAAGGAGAAGCCATGGATGAGATCGGATGTCCACAACAACTTTGCACTTAAAACTAACTTAACAAATAATAAATTTAAGGATACACAGTAATAATTAAAAATACTAAAATTAAATGCAAAGTCATGCTCCGAAAAGTAAGGATATCACCCTCGTTCAGCAGGTGGGAGCGTGCTCCGGAGGCTTGTCGTAAAGAATCGAAGTGCTGGGAAACTTCGTCATCTGAAAATAGAAAAGAAATATTTGGGTTATGATAATATTTTCTACATGGAATAACACAAGACATTTCTACAGAATGTATCTAATCTATCTTAGACTAGAAGGTTGGTGCACAGCTACATATAGTGTTGACAGACTATTTACTGAGAGAGTCGCCATAATGATGATATCTATATAAGTAGTAAAGTCGAAAATGTGTCTGTGGGAGTGCATGTGTATATGTCAGTTATTGAAAGTTTTATTCCAATCAGTATCCTACATTGCCTTTTTTTTCCTCCTTCAAACTTTTAAAGAATTTCATTAATGTATTTTTCTGGGTTATATAAAGAGTAGGGCTAATTTCTTAGAAAATGCTATGAGTAACTTAGCCAGTTACCCTTAACCTTTAACCTTTAACTCAGCCAGTTTCCTTTTGTTAGTAACTGAAGAACCGTTACAGTAACTTCTAAGAAATGAAATCACTTAAGTCCTTTTTAGTCATCCTATTTTGATTTTAAAATGCAAATCGTTTTATTTTGTCATCTTTAGATATCGTGATCCGATGTCATAATTTAACTAAATGATGAATGCTAACTGATGCACTATTGATCCATAAAAGTAGAATCTGTAAGAGAATGATGAAACGACTGTTAACGATTTACAAATATATATATATATATATAGGAGAGACCGGGGTAAGATGACGAGCTGGACAAGATGCCGAATAACAGTTTTAGAGACTTTATTCTCAGGTGGCAGCACTTGACGAGCATAGGTATAATCCCCTGTATCATAGCAACTAAGCGCATGCGGAAGGCCCCTTTTTTGCTACACGTACAATTAATATTCTTAGTCAAACTTTATTAAGGGCCGTGAAACTATTTTCGACTTATACTAAAAAAGTTTGAGCTACTTAAAGGTAAGTCATAAAATTCTGATATAATTTATGGTTACACTTTATAGTATTAAATACTCAGCTTATCTATCATAGTTTTAATCTGATGCACAGTTTACTCCGCACTCTTGCATTCAGTGTTGAGAGAGGTGCCAATTGGGTGGTCTTGAGGTTTGATTTAATATTCTTTCAACATTCGATTTGAAAAGTAATTATGATCCTCATTAAAACCATGCTGGAATGTTTCAAACTATGGGTCTACATGACGATATCCCGCAGGATTTAATTTATTGGGTCCAAACATTTACGACTAAAATCCATTCTTACAAGTACAAGAATGTTAAAACTGGTGTTTATAGTGACATGTTTTTCTAGTGAAGGGCATGTTTTTCAATGTGAAAACGATCCAATACTTGTGAATGATTTACTTTCCATTTGATTTTTCAGCTCTTTATCGATTACTCACTTTTTAGACCGTGCTAATTGGTTGTGAGTTATAAATATACTTGTCTTTTTATTCCTTCCTTCAAATTAAAAAAAAATTACAATTGTATTTTTGAGGGTCATACACAGAGTTGCGACTAATTTCTCCTAAAATGCTACGAGTAAGTTACGGTTCTTCACTTACTAACAAAAAAAGGTAACAGTTTGTAAAAAATGAAGTCATTTAAGTTATTTTTAGTCATGGCATTTTGATTTTTAAAAGGAAATTGATACTTTTTCTCATCTTCAGGTATCGTGATCCGATTTCATAATTTTACAAATTGATAAATAATGTACTATTGATTCATAAACAATTTTATAAAGATAATAATTTTATAAAGCTAATATAAGTAAAATACTGAGAAAATGCTGAAACGACTGTTATCGATTTACAAATAAAAAATATGCAATATTAGCAAAACTAACGACTATTTTTTATTTCCTTTGACTACAGTTGCAGTTACAGCTGTTTCAAAAAGTAGTTTCTATAGACTTTCGCTACAACTAAAGCTGCTACTTTGAATCATTTAGTACCCAAATTTATTTAACTTTTTCCTCGTTTTCTGCCTTTCTGATTTCGGTTAAACCATGTCAGTGATTAAATATATAAAATACATATATATTGCATTTTTAATGCTATAATAATACACAAACTATAATACACTATAATATTTCACACTATAATATTTCTATATTTCTATATATAATATTTCTATATAATATCTACTACACTATAATATTTCACAAACATTTTTTTAATCAAATTCAATACTAATTTCTATACTATATTTTAAAAGACGCTTCTTCATACTGACGATTAATTATTTTGAGTTAACAATTTCAAGATGGTATGGATGGTAGAGAGTTATTTGAAATTCATGAACTCGTAATTAGTTTAACAAATGCTTTCATAGCAACTTAATTAAGACAGATTATTTTTAAGTTAGAAAAAATAATTTTTATTAAACTAAATCTACGAATTATATAACATTTTGTAATCGTATGCTAGCTTATGTTAATCCGTTAGTAATAAGTGTATGCAAGAAAATACAAGAACAAATAAATCGGATTCCACTTACGTTGTAGATGCAGACAGGATCGATGGCGCCCGGCATGTACACCCTCTTAAAACCAGTCCTGTCACTTTTGAAAGAGGCTTGTCTTATCTGGAAATAAAAAGCAGAAATTAAGACTTTCGTTTTCAGTCATCAAAGTGACAGAAATAGCATTTCGAAATAATTCATCAAATTATTAAAAAAAATCTGATGTGGGCAACACATGACTTTCCTTATATAATGCAATGAATTTACTACTTTTACAATTAAAAAAAATGTTATTCTTATAGTAGATACTTATTCATTCCATGATATTGAATTTTCTTCAATTAGTCGTCATTTTCATAGATTTAGCGTCATTTTTATCAATTTGGCGAGATTTTTGTTAATTTGGCAACAATTGAAGATATCGCCAAGTTGGCGATATTCCGCCAAATTCGTCGCCAAAATCTCGCCAAACGTTATGGACGAAGAAATAAGTTATTCTTATAGCAGATAAATGACTATTGGCGTCCAAATACAAAAGTATTACTCAAAGTATCTTATTTCATGAATGGAACAAGCTAAATCCACGAGAATAATGTCACCAAATTTATCGCATGGTATTACATATGAAAAGTGAATATGTTTCTCTTTTCATTATACCTTTCATGTTATAAAAGGTATAATTTAGGGGGGTTCTAACATTCAATTGCGTATAAAAACAAAAAGCTTCCAGTGTTTACGGATTGTGATTTTTGTATCAAATTTCGTTCGAATCGGTCCAGCCGTTCGTCAATTATCGTCTCCACAGTCTCACTGACACACACACACACACACACACACAGAGAGAGAGAGAGAGAGAGAGAGAGAGAGAGAGAGATAGAGTTGTTGTTGAAACCCAGACCGTCCGACCTACCAGAAAGGTGTAAGGTAACTGTTTGGACGGTCGGGAAGTGCCACCCAATTTAGACCGGAACCCAGTGGGGGAGGCATCCACAGGGACCGTACCCTCCTTCCCCTACCACCAACCTCTCGGAAGGACTTTCGGACCCACATGTTTAACGTGATCGTACTCCGCATGAACACGGCGGCAGTTTTGGCAGTGGCTGGAATCGAACCCGGGCCCACCGAGTGCAACTCCAGCGCGCTAACCAATGGGCTACCGCGCCCTGAGAGAGATAGAGTGAGACATCACTTCAAAAATGTTTGATTCGTGATCAGGGATGCTTGAAACGTGCTCTCCCGTCGAAAACTCGAATTCGAATTTTCAACCGCGTCACACAATACTTTCCTTATACATTATGTATATAAGGAAAGTAATAAAATATTTGTAGTTTTGTTTTAAATACGACACTTGAATTTTTTTTATAATTTTGCTTTTCATAATTCTGTATGGTTGTTAAAGAAACATACATAATTATCACAATGTTTCATCTCTACAAAAGTAACTAAACTGCAGCATATAGAAGGAGAAAGTGAGTTTACTAAATAGTTAGTTTTGATAGATTTTAATATTTTGAATATTCCCTGAATAAATTAAATGGGGTTCCATGTTTTCATTACTGAATCCTAAGAAAAATCTCAAGCGGTATCGGTGGTATCACCGACTTTTTTACCATTTTGTGAATCTCGATTTAAATTCATCCAATTGCAATACTTGCAACATCAAAAAATACTTGTAACATCAAAAAAGCGTGTTTGTTATTTATGGTGTTTTAGTGTATGGACAACTACAGGGGAAAAAGTTTACTGTTACCCTGTTATTGCGAATAGTATTACTTTCCTTATACACATAATGTATAAGGAAAATATTGTGACGGGGCCGAGAATTCGAATTTTCGAAAGGAGAGCACGTTTCAAGCATCTCTGATCACAAATAAAACATTTTTGAAGTGATGTCTGTGTGTGTGTAAAACAGTATGTGTGTGTGTGTGTGAAACAGTATGTGTGTGTATCAGTGAGTCTGTGGAGACTATAACTGGCGAACGAATAGACAGATTTGAACGAAATTTGGTATAAAAACCACAATCCGTAAGCACTGGAAGCCTATTGTTTTCATGTGCAATCTAATGTTCAGAACCCCCCTAAAATTTCGAGTGAAATTTTGAAAAAATCGTCAAAAAATCAAAACCGCTAATAAAGTTACACAAATATACATTTCTTATATAATTTTTCATTAGAAAACGATTGGCATAAGTTTTAGAACGCTAACATGAACCGTTCTTGAGATATTGCACATTTTTCAAAAAAATTATCAAAAATCATATAAAATAAAATAAAAAAAACCTCCTATTGAGAAACATATTCACTTTTCATATGTAATACCATGCTATAAATTTGGTGACATCATTCTCGTGGATCTAGCTCGTTCCATTCATGAAAAAAGATACTTTGAGTAATATTTTTGTATTTGAAAGCCAATAGTCATTTATCTGCTGTAAGAATAACTTATTTCTTCGTTCATAACGCTTGGTGATATTTTGGCGACGAATTTAAATATTTAAAACTATTTAAATGACTTTTTTAAATGTTGCTAAATTAACGAAAAACTCGCCTAATGGATAAAAATGGCGCTAAATTAATGACGACTCATTGATGATAACGACTTGGAAAGTGGCGACTCATTGACGAAAATTCAATATCATGGAAATAATATAAATAACTACTATAAAAATAATCTATTTTCTTTACTGTAAAAGTATTAAATTCATTGCATTATATAAGGAAAGTCATGTGCTGCCCACATCAGATTTTTTTATCTTGCGATGCACAAGACAATTACAAAATTAATATCAGGAAAAAAATAACAAATAAAATGTCGATAAGCATCTGTTGAAAGATGATAACCACTCGTAAAGGCAATCCCAGAACTGATCTTATTTTTGAATAAAAACTACCTTGATCTATGCAGAAGTAAAGGATAAGATGATAGTATCATATATTTTAAGAATTTGTAAGTGGAGTTAACAAATTTTCCACAAAATATTAGCTGCGATGTATGATAGATCACTAGCTTAGAAGAGATACAAGCTCAAAATAAATAGATAGCTACAACAGACTTAGTAGTAATAAGTCGTCGTCAAATGCATTCACACCAATACAGTAAGAAACTTCTGTTTTCTCAAGAAACGCTATTTTTTTTAATTGTCAGAATTTCAAACAATACACCTGTGTTACAATACACACAAGGAATTGGCATATTTAGGGCCAGTCTCGTACAAAATTGTGATTGTATTATATAAGATGCTTGTGTCAATCACTTTTCAGAAAATTGTGTTTTGGTTTCTAAGTTTTCTTAGGCTCCATTTTGGCTCGTTTTATCACTTCGCATCATTTTGATGTGATGACCCACAAAAAGATATATTTTCACTGAATGAAGAGGGCAGAGTGTTTTAATATCCCACCTATCTTATCGAACTATCTGTAAATGCTCAATTGCTATTTTGTTTCTCACTCTGCGAATTTTACATTACAAATTGTTTTACTAACACAATATAATCAAGGCACATGTAGCTACTTTTCAGCTACAGTTAGTAAGTGCTGAACACATTCGCTTTGTTTGTAAAATATATTAAATCACTGTACTAAATTTTATAAATCCTACTCCAGTTAATTTTTTGATATATTAGATATAATGAAACAAAAGAAGCATTTCAAACAAACTCAAGAATCGACTTACCAGAGGATCCTTGATGCGGTAGTTGAACTTAAATGCATCCATGATATCATCTGCGAAGAATCTTGCATCAAATACTTCCAGGACCTCTTCAGCTCGGGCTTTGGGCTTGGGCAAGTCCTCCTCCAGTTCAAATCCCAGGTTGTCCACTCCACGCTCTTCAACATACTCCTCAGCATCGGCTTTTCCCTTTTTGGACCTGCAATAAAAAAATTACATATTACGAACACTTTTAATGCATTTCCCTGAATGATTTTCACTAAAGTATATATCTCAATACAAAAACATTTTATGTATTTATTCCTAGAAAATTCTTTGCACTAGACGGCTCTTTTCAGTAAAAGTCGACATTATGAGACAGGCTTTAATGAATATTACATTTTCAATTAGTTTTGTATTAGGTATTACGGTATATATATTATAAAACCGTAATAAATGGGTCTCCTGAGGGAACTTGTATTCGACTCATTTACACAGAATGGCATGTAGCATGTAGCAGAGATACATGATGTGAAAAGAGAGGGAATGTTGATCGTACACATTTTTCAGAAACATTTTCTGGATACACGTCTATACTATGCATAAGATGAAAGGACGCGACTACATGCCAGCCTAATGCTGATATTCGCTGCTTAACCCAACCAAAATGATGATATGCTCAGTAGTGAACACACAATGTGGCAATACGAAATACATTTGTAATAATCAATACGGTTATATAAAAACATGCATATTAAAGAAAAACATATTTAAGGAGATAATATGAAACGGGAGCTAATAAAATGAAGCAATTTTGGAAACTTGTACATTGTTGTTTTTCATATAAATCGGTGCACTTACTTCTTGCCTCCGAAGAAACGTTTGATAGCTTTCCAAACCTTCATAACTTCGAAATATAATAAAATTCTTTATTAAGAAAACGAGTCTTAATATTTTCGGACTAGCAGCTTGAAAGTTTATCAGAAAATGAACTCCAAACAATGTAAAAATATAAACATCTCGCATTGGCTGATAATGTTCATTGTGACGTCATGCATCCATTGTTGACTCCAAATATTTAAATTTTATTATTGTTGGGCCTGCCCATTGTGACGCACACGCTTTGTTTTCAAAAGCAAACTGAACAGGGTATTTTTATTTTAAATAAAATCAAAATAAACTACTTAAACAAGATAATTTTTATTTAAATTTTACCCTCCTGTTGATGGGGACTGAGCAATGTCTATTGGCTATCTTTCGAATCATAGTTTACGTTTTAACTGGGACACCATCGATCATGTGCGAGTGCTAGGTTCTCAGATCATTTACCGTTAATACGGTGCAGTTTCCTTTAGAACCTCCTTCTCTAAAAGAGATTGACTCCCTTCGCATGGCAGCATTTCTGTTTCTATTCGTAATTACATGAATGGCGCAAAAGAATTAGATGCAATATGTTAATACCTACAATAATTGCACAACATACTTGTGTCTTTCCCGACCATCTAGAAGCCCATGTGGAGGCTGAATTTTCTAACATTTAGAGTATCGATCGCGAAGTGGAACCTGACCAAGCCAGATTTTCAATTTCTTCAACATGGGTGGAGAAAATGGGTGTCCTATCGAAAATTATTTTAAGATATTTAAGAACAAAATCAAACTGCGACTCACTCCTAAATCGCTTTCATGTTTAGAAGGTTCAATCTTGATATATTTATATTCAATATTGAACAATATGATATATTTATAGTAATATTGATCCATATTTATATCCATTAAGGGACAGAACTCAACAAAGTAGTATTTATGATTTTTGTCCAGGAGGTGAACAAAATTGTGGAAGATCAAAAAGCATTTCCAAACCTTCCAGAATCCCTCCTGTGACCAAGAAGGCAGGATTTTTGCATATTTACAATATTCAAAGTATAAATTATAATTGAATATTGCATAAAAATTAGGAGTCGAATATATATAAAAACGCATATTTAAAAAATGAGGTCGTCCCTTTTCCTTCACCGTTCAATTGGGAGTGAAAATACCCCAATAAGAGGGATAATTGCATTACCGCAAACAAAAATTTAGAAATTTCAAAACACTCTCTCTCTGCAGTGAAAATCGTCTTTTGAAGCTCAACATCCGCGTGACTGAAAACAATTTGACACTTGAAAATTCTCTGAAACCCATTTTCAGTAGTCGTTTTTCAGTAGAGAGAAAGAGATGACTTTTTTCCAGCATGTTCGCGGGATGTGCTACACAGCTTTTAAATAAACATTTTTGAATTACTAACTCAATTGTAAAAAAATGACTAAATAAAGTGACAAAGAGAACAATTGCACGTTTCTAGAACTGAGGAATGACAGTTCTTGATGCCATATTTTGAAGCCAGTATCTCCAATAGTGTTTGCTTGGCGACCGTTTAAATCATATAGATCATATTTGAAGAACTTAAAAATCTGTATAAGAAAATTAAAAAAAAACTGTCGATTTTTTTCTAAATTGACCTTTTAGAGGCTTTTGGAAATGTATCTGTCCCGCTTTACAGAAAAAAAAGAGCTTCATTTCATTTTTGAGGGAGAATATACTTTTTTCAGTACCTCTTTTTTTCCTTGTTTTTACCCTGATTTTAGAGGTGTTTACGATTATTCAATAACCATTAAATGCTTCGAATTTTAGAACGTTTCGGCACCGACCCGATACCGTTAGCTACATGGAGAAATTGTCGCGAGATCCAAGATCAAGTTATGGAATTAGGAGGTACATACGTATAAACTTCTAAACATGTATACCATGTGTTTCGGCTCACAGATTGTACCCCGCTATCTTAGTAGACTGATTGGAAACTGCACCCTTTTCTTGCGAACCATTCCATCCTTACAGTTCAAATTTACCACCATTTGGAGACTTTATTCTGAAAGCACCCATTTACCTTAACCCGGAGAGATTACTCTTGCCTAATTTTACAAACTAATATCAATGACGATGTATACTAAGCAGTCGTTGGATCTTTTCAGAAACGGGATACGCTCACCAATGATACGGGGTCATTATCTGTAAACTGTATGTGGCCGCGATCACTTCTTTTGTATTTTCGCAGTAAAATATCTGGGCAGTTATTGCGTCTCAATTGAGGGTTTTGGGAGAATTTCTTTGTAAACGCAGTTGGCGATTTCGTTCCGATCCAACGAGACGGAGATATCTTCTTGATTATTCCCAAACATTGACCATAACAGTGTAGGGAATACATTTAAAGTTTTGAAGTCATTGAAATCGAAAAGAGTGAAGACGTCAATGTTTCCGTGGAGTTGGCAGAAACAGAGACCATTTGTTTTTGTTTAAATATTAAGTTTCATATTTCAAATTATTTCAAAATTATTATAGAGAATAATATAAAACTACATCACACTTCATACAAAAATGAAAACGTGAGCGATAATCTTGAGTTCCTGAACACAGGTGATTGAATCGTATACGAGGTCTCCAGACGATACGTATATGCTTACGAGAAGAATGCAACAAGCTACTGTGTAAACGGCCTAACGAAACAAAAAACCGATCAAAATGTCAATATGGAGTACCGCAAGATATTCAATTACTTATTAATACGTTCCTGTACATACTACACAATGACTAACCAGTGTTGGGTTGCTTTAGAATTTAGGTAATTTGGAGGTTTGAAAATTTACTTTTATTTCTTTTTCCCTGGCTCAATATTCTTAATTTGGTAATATTTAAATAATATTTATTGGCTTTTTCATTTATTCTTTAATTAGAATATTTTTAATCTTCTAAATTAATTTTCTTTATAATATTCTTAGTTAAAAATGTTCCATTCCTTAAATTAATATTACTTTTGATTTGCAAATTTTAAAAATTATTTATTTATTTGATTCCCCTTAAAATTCCCTTTAATTTGATATCCCATTTTCCCATTTTTGGTTAGAAATTCCGTTTGTTCTTCAGTTTCAAGTTATTTCCATGTTTCACTGCAATTCAAAAATTTCAGTTGCGGCCATTTTCGGAATTCTGTTTTGCGGGCTTTTTACTGCGATTAATAACGCCACCTAAGCGTTTTCGCGCCTCTTTGGAATTCGTCATTTATTTTAATTGGTTCGCATTTTTACGGATCGTCTGCTCTCGGAATTATGAGTATTATTTTGGCAATTCTAATTTCGGTAAGCGAATTTTAATTGCTGCCGTTTATCTAAACTCCGCGTTTTTGCCGCACATATAAATACGCGCGTAGAACTTTTCAGTTTCAGTTTTTTGTTGAAATCCTTCGTCGGTGTTAGCGCGAGAAGCGCGTTGTTTATTTTCGAATGGAACTTATGTTCCACGCGAGCTTTTCAATGGAACGTTAGGTTCCTCGCGTTTTTTTTTTAACATTTGTAGTTTTGATTTAAATGATGGTTTTTCGAGTTTTTATCGCGAAATTCACGAAGTAACTCACGGAAAGATGTGTTGTGAGAATTTATTAGGTGTGCTGCGAGAATGAAGCGCCTCTAGAAACTTCGTCCGGTAGTTTTAAGAAGATCCGAGTGTACCAGAAGTAGCTGTTAGGTCTGATCTCCTGAGTTTACAATCCTTTTCAAGAAAAATGCTGAATCCTCTCCTGTTTCAAGTTTGGTGATTTCCAGTAAACCAGTCTACAAAATTTGTTTCCTACCGGTGAAGTTCTAATAAATTGGAACTTTTCCCCCCTGTCTGATGACCCATCTGGTGAATATTGCTGTTATATTTAAACTTCTAATTTCTTAATATTTTTGAAATGCATTTAACTAAATTTTATTCTGTAAAATTAAAATTTTAAAACTTCATTTTGAGAGCAAATTTCTAAACCTTCATAATTTTTTAAGAGCCTGGGTTAAATTCTAAAATTATTTAAATTTAATATTTTTGTTAATGATATTTTGATGGAATTTAAAATAGATTGTTTTGAGTAAAGTTTTTATGTTAATTCCTTAATTTTAACTAAGTTGATAAAATTCTAATGTCTAAAATTCTAATGTTAATTCTTCCTGAGTTGCCTGCCTGTGAGCAGTGTTTTTGTATTTGTTAATTTGAATTAACTTGAAGTTACAATTTAATAAACTAATTTTCTTTAAACTAAATATTATGTCTTCATTTATCCTTTTTTAAACACAGCAGGTTTTATTCTATCTGTCAAACACAACACCAGGTCGATGTGGGATGACAGATATAGAATATTTTCCAAATATAGACATGCACCCCACAATGTGGGGACGTGCTAGTTACCCCATCGTATTCAAGAATTCACGACCTTAACAAACAACAATATTTATAATTTAATGAGGGTCAGCTAGACCCACTGCCCAGTTCACAGTACACCAGGTCGAGCTAACGAGTCAACCAGAGTTGGAACTGGATTTCTCCGGCCGTCCTTTGCTCTCCAACAATCTGGAGAGAGCCAATGACGCCCTGCTACTCCCCCTTCTTTTTATAAAAAATCTAGATATAAAAGGATGAGGAAAGGGGGTAAGAGATCACTTGCTACCAACGAGGTTAGTAATGAGAATGTGATAGAGCATGCAGAAAAAAAGCCGTTAGAATGAGTGTAATTGGCAAAGGATCCTAGAAACAATGATACAGGAGGCAGATGAGAATGGCATCGACAGCCTATGACGCAATTTACCGTCCATTTTGAATGAGGTACATTTTATGATGAGGTGCCTGATGATTTAAATAAAAATTGAAGGATTATTTACTGTCTGGTATAACAATTTTCATCCTCTGAAATCCACGTTAGTAAGCGGCATTAAAGTTGTGAATATAAAGTATAGCTAATAAGTTTAATTAAAATTATGTGTCATTACTGATCTTTGAAATAATGAACCTATTTGCAGTGGAATATAAGTATCCAAGTGTTCGGTATGCGTCAGTTATCAATAATTAATGTTATGCATTAATTATCGATTAACTGTATCTAATTAATCATCGATTGCTTTGTTTCTAAGATTTATTATTATATATAACGCATTGTTTAAAGAGTTTTAATGAGAATTTAGGCAAATTTAATAACTAATAAAATTTATGTTTATATAATAGTATTAATAAATGGTTGTTTGTTTTAAAATAAGTGGTTTCACACAATGATTTACATTCAACCATTAACTTCCAGTTAACATCACCAGAAAATAACGTGAATGCACTTTTCACTTTGCTACAATGTGTGGTTCTATTTAGGGAAAACATTAGAATCGTGTTGAAATTTGCAACTCGATTATTCGACGGATCTACACATTTTGGGACCTCTGGAACAAGAAAAAACAATATTTAACGTGAAGTATGTGTGTGCAATAAATATGTATCCACTCATAGATGCATGTATCCACTTATAGACTAGTGAATGTATCCAATAATAGACCCAATTTTATAAAATGTTATAGGTAAGTCACTTGTGGGTTAGCCTGGTGCTGATTAGATTTTGGTACGATTCGGCGAAAAATAACCTGCCATTTTTTACGAAATTGCCCGTAAAAATAGTCAAAATATAATATAATAACTATGTGTGGTAAAATGTGTCCATTAAATGTTTTTTATATGTTATATTTAAAGATGAAAAGAATAAGACCAATCGCATTACTCTAGAGCTATCCGTTCTCAAGATATTTTAGTTTATCGTATTTTTGCTACGCCGCCTTTAAAAATACGTGAAAACGAAAATTGAATTAAACGAGCAAATTCAGTGTCATTTCAAATCTTTATGCGTAAATAGGAATTTGAACCTGTAAAATGAAGTAGTAAGCAAACTTATGTGCTGCACACATTGAATTTTTATATTTATTTTATTGAATTCACCTTGTCCCTATCTATCGGGGTCGGTATATATGAAGCTATATAACGTTATGAAATTAATTACAAAGAAGCTTCCTTTTATTAACGAATCGTCTGTTGAACCCATTCTTTTATAATCTAACGTCCTCTGACGGAAATATGGGAGCTTCCAAAGTTGTCGCTTGGTAAACCTTTCACAGATAACTTATATTCCTAGTGGTGACCATGTGGGAAATTGACTTACTTTGTAATGAAAGAAATGGAAGAGAGATATAATTGTTACTATTCTAGAAGCGAACTGTGTTACTTACTCCGTGAAGTGCATCGTGTCTGAAAGGGGGATCGAACCCTCGATTCCGCGTTTCGGAGTTGTTTCAATTCAGTGTATATTGAAAGAAGCGTGCTCTTTATAAAAGGCAGCATAAAACCACGTTTTCAAAACTGACGAAAAATATGTTTTATGTGTAAAATTATTGGCATTGAATTATGTCTTGGATCAACCTCAGAATAGCCAATCTACTCATATAGGGCTGCAGGCACCGACGCCAAACTAAAATGCCGAAAACCCAGACCGTCGGACTCGTTCTAAGACATGAACAGCTGTTTGGACGGCCGGGAAAGATCCAAATTAAAGTCTTGTTGTTGTTGAGACCCAGACCGTCCGACCTACCAGAAAGGTGTAAGGTAACCGTTTGTACGGCCGGGAAGTTCCACTCAATTTAGACCGGAATCCAGTGGGACAGGCATCCACAGGGACCGTACTCTCATTTCCCTACTACCAACCTCTCGGAAGGACATACGGACCAACATGTTTAACGTGATCGCATGAACATGGAGGCAGTTGTGGCAGCGTGCAAATCCAGCTCGCAAACCACCGGGATACCGCACCCGAAATGTGCCAATAGCACGCTGTGTTCCCAGGTGGTCACCCACCCAAGTACTAACCGCGCCCGATGCTGATTGACTTCGGTGATCTAACGAGAACCGGTGATTTCAGCACGGTAGGACCGTTGGCTCCAAATTAAAGTGTGTATTAAGTCGAGAAATGTTTCAGAATGATCTTTAGATTGTTCATGATGTATATTATCCTATATATCAATGCATTTAAGTAACAGTAAACTGCTCTTAAAATCCCTCGGCCAATGTTTGTACCGGAAATTAATTCAGTTTGGGGATTACATGATATGTATATCTATGTGTGTTGTAATACAAATTAGAAAAATGCTATTCATCTTCTTCAAAACATAATCGACTTCTAAGTAAAAGCCATACGTTAAAGAGATCCGAAATACTGTAACTGATAGGTGTCGTTATTATACAGACGAATGAAAATGATGTGCTATATAAAATAGCGATAGAATCTGCTGAACAATCTGCAAAGAAGGCAATACATGGATAATAAATACAGTCGGTTCAAAAATTAGGTATTACTGAAAAATAAATCTGTCTAATATAATGGGGAACAACAGCTGATAAAAGTCATGTTATTTTTAAACTTTTTGCTTCGTTATTTTTGCATATAAGTCGATGTACTTACTTCTTGCCTCCGAAGAAACGCTTGATAGCTTTCCAGACCTTCATCACTTCGAAATATAATCAAAATTATTATCAAATAAATGAGTCTTAGTATTTTCAGACGAGCAGCTCGAAATTTTATCAGAAAATGACTTCCAAACAATGCAAAAATATAAACATCTCGCATTGGCTGCGAATGTTCATTGTGACGTCACGCATTCATTGTTGACTGTAGAAATTTTTCAATTTTTTTTTATTGTTGCGACCGCGCATTATAAAGCACACGCATCGTTTACTTATAAACACAAAGTGAATTGAATAAGTGTGATTTGGTGCAAAATTAAAATAAAACTATTAATTTGTTAAAATGCTAACCAATTAAATTTTACCCTTTTCATTAACCCGGAGCCAATTTAATATGAATTTTGCATTATGTAGATTCCAGTTCGTTTTTCCGTCATTTGGCAGTACTGGTCAAATTTTGTTCTATTTAAATTATATAATGTTCGTAAGGTGCAATTTCCTATGGAAACTCCTCCCCGAAACCACTTGAGAGTTCTATGCAATGAAGATTTTCATGAATTGAGAATTTAACGAAAAAGTCTATCAATTAAAATTGTGAGACTGTAAACAATAAACTATATTGTACAAAAGAATGTGTACTTTAGGTGAAACACTTATCCCTCTAATAAATACTCATCATTTTACTTTTGATGTGAATATGTCTAGAGTTCGGTTGAACGGTCAAAATTAGAACGTTATGAAAATTATAAACATTTTTGAACCCTTATATCTTCGAACTTAATAAACGAAAACGAAAACAATTCATACTTGTTTTGCCGAAAACGGTGCCATATATGAACATATAAAAATAATTTCAATATCTGTATATAATACGACTAACTGCCAAGTGTCCGTCCGACTGCCTGTCCGTCCATCCGTCACGCTTTTTTAGGCCCTCAACAAATAGATAGAGACTTGCAATCTGGTACAGGGGTCGGTTGTTCTATAAAATCATCTGTAAAAATCGTATTTTCCGAAAATATTCTATAGAGGGGGTATTCCAGACGACAAACATTTGAAAAGTGAAATGATAGAAAATCATGTTTTGCGTTGAGATAGAGACTTAAAATTTAGTATGTGGTTAAATCGTTTGAAAGGAAGAAAGGGCTCAAATTCAGATTTCCAATACTTTCTACTTTCGGGAGTCCCACATACCAAAATATTCGATTTGTCGAATAAATAAAAAATACATCCTTTAACATTTGATAGAGGCTTAAAATTCGGAATATGGGCTGCTCATTCAGTTAAAACACCCGAGACGAATAGAGTTTCTCAAAAATGTTGGTTTAAGAGGGTGCTCCAGAGAAAAACGTTCGCAAGATGTGTGAAATGATAAATAAATAAATATACTTCGGGATAAGATGGAGATTTCAAATTTGGTGTACTGGTAGATAATTTAGAAGGAAGAAATCGTGCATTTTCAGTTTTCCAATAATTTCTACTTATAGGCGTGCAAAATGTTCGATTTTCGGAATAAATGAGAAATGCATCCTTTAAAATGGGATAGAGGGTTGATATTTGGTATATGGTCTAGCCATCTGATAAAAAAGCTAAAGAGGATTGGAATGGAAGAAAAAATGTAAATTTTAGGGGGTGGGTACTCGACACAAAATAGTTCGAAAGTGAAATGATAGAAAAGCATGACTCGCAGTGCGGTTGAGCTTTCAAATTTGGTGTATGGGTAGATGGTTCAAAAGAAAGTGTGTAATTGGAGTTTTACAGTATTTGCAACTTTAGAGATTATGCACACCAAAATATTCGATTTTCCACACAAATGAGAAACGTCTCTTTTAAAATTTGATGGAGGCTTGAAATTTGGTACTTAAGTCCAATCATTTGATAAGAAAATCAAGAAGAATGGAATTTTTCAAAAAATTCATTTAAGGGGGAGGGTGCACCACACATAAATGTGTGAAAGTGAAATGATAGAAAATCACACTTCGTGATAAGATATATACTTTAAATTTGACGTAATGGTAGATAGTTTGAAAAGAAGAATCTGTACAATTTCATTTCTCCATAATGTGACACTTTAGGCGTGCTGTACTCTAAAATGTTCGATTTGCCGAATAAATAAAAAATTCCTCATTGGAAAATCGAGTTTTTCAAAGGCGTTCTGACCAAATCGTTCAAAATGTGAATTGTGAGATAAGAATTTAATATTTGATACACAGGTCAATCAATCGATAAAACCTGAGGAGAAAATCCTATGTTTCAAAAATGTTCATTTAATGGGTGCTCCACACCAAAACGTTCGAAATGTGAAACGATAGTGAAACGAACCTTTCAATACGATAGAGACTTTAGAATTGTTGCAAGTATAGATTATTAAATAGGAATAAAGTGTATAACTGCATGTTTTCTAATATCTGCTAATTTAGAGATGAAGGCACAGTTAAATGTTTAATTGGCTGAATAAATGAAAAATGTTCTGAAGTGAAACAGATACTTAAAAGTAGGCAAGGGCCACTGATTTGAAAAACACCACTGGAAAAATCGAATTGTTCAAGTTATTTGGTGGCCTTCCCGGCCGTTCAATTTGCTGCTCCATATCCTAGGATGAATGGGACGGTGTGGGTCTTCAACGTTATTTGGTGGATGCCTTTTGTGAAACCATTGAATTTCCAAGAGTATTCAGCTAGTTTTATATTAAATCTTTCGGGGGGGGGGGAAAGTAAATATTTTGTTCAAGCGTGTTTTGATTCATTTTACAATAAGCGACAAAAATGTTCTGTACAAAATTTAGAGAGCAAAGATATGTTTTCACAAAGCCCCTACAGTTTTTTAGCCATCGTCTTGTCATGTTAAAGAAGATTGAAAATTTTATATTACTAAAATGTTTAATGTTTATATCTGGAGCATTAAAAATGTTAACTATGTCTTCAAGCCCAATTCCTTCTTAAAGGAAATATGTTTCAAGCAAAGATAGCATAAGTACGTTGGTGGATGCAGACGGCTTTTGATGTAAATATCATCTAAACCTGGGGTTTCTCTGGTGGAAAAACGGAGCGTTACGAAAAATGTGAACTCTTTAAACCCCAAATGTAATAGATAAAAATGTAAATAATTTTCTTATATAGTTGAATATAGGCTCCAGATTATGAATATATAAAAATAATTTCAACATTTTAATATTTCGATCTTTTTTTCTATGAAAAATTTAAAAGTAGCTTTTCGATCGAAGTTTTTTTTTCATTTTCCTAACGTTCACTCGAATTTTATAATATACTATAAAAGGTAAATATAAGAAGCAAAAGGCAAAAATGTGTACTAGAAAATTTAGTACTAAAATCTATATTTATTATTCAAAAGAGCTTTTATAATTTTTGAGTCATCGTCTTGTCAAATTGAAGAAGATTGTAAATGTTCCTTTTCTCAAGTTTGTAATACTTATATCACAAAAACTAAACGAGCTAGTTTTAAACATTAAATAATAATTTGTAGTTCTTTTCCTGACATTTGTATATAATTAGATTTTGGTTCGAGTTCTAATTTTTCGAATTTTTGTATGTGTCAGAAGGAGTTCTTTCATTTCTCATATTTTCTCATATTTTCTATCTGCGAATCTATAAAGATATATATATATATATAGTAAGCGACAAAAATATCTATGAGAAACTTTAGTTTTTAAATCTATATTTATTTTTAAAAATGCTCTTACAGTTTTTGATTCATCGTCTTGTCAAGTTAAAGAAGTATGAAAATTTTCCGAGTTTCAAGTTTGTAATGCTTAGAAATAAAAGTAATAGTTGTAAACCAAAGGCAAGAATTTGTAACTTTTTGAAAGCCCTATAAGTGTATAGAATCTGATTTTGGATTGACAGTTTTTTCGATATTATAAAAGTTGAGATTTATTTTACAGAATGTTATTCACGCAAAACAATTTCATCTCCATCGTACTGGATCCACCGCCGATATTTATTTTCCAATTTTATCTCCATAAATTTAAAATGCTTTTATAGACAAAATTGCTACCAAGTTATTCCCTTTAGAAAATCAATGAAATATTATTTTTCAATGAAATATAAAACAATATGAGTTACATTTTGGATATTCATTTTATGAATCTATTGAATGGTACTTACACCATCGCGCATATACATAATTTTAGTTTGTAATCATTAAAGGCATGGAAAGACCGTGGACAATATTTATTAGCGGAGATTAACAGTGTTTTGCATATATGTCTGTCGTTAATTTAGCACGATAATTTATTTCATCTTCATCACAGTAGCGACACTTTTGGAATACCCGACAATAACAGAAAACACGAACACAAAATCTTTGTAGACAACTTCTGTAGATCAATCAGATGGAAAAAAAATTATGAAGGAATGTAAAATGGTGTGTATACTTCATGTTCAACCTATCTGTTAAGCATTCTGTACACTTTTGCACACTTATTTCATACAGTCATACGAATTTTCGGAGAAGCAGGAAGTGACATCTCCAGAACCGGAAATAGAAATCCATAGTGAACCTTCTTCCCAACCGTCTCCGGAATTGAATGCGGAATTCATATCAGTCACCCCTTTAGAACCAATTTTCTATAACCACTAACGATAAATAGATGTTGCAAAAAAAAATACAAATTGTGGAACTGGAGAAACAGAAAAAGAACCGGAAATGAAAATCCTCAGTGAACTAACTTCCTTACCTCCTCCGAAAGTTTATGCTGAATCTGTATCAGTCATCCTCTAAGCTCTAGCCATAACGGATGCTGAGCAAAAATTGATTAAAACTATTTTTCTTTTTTTTTTGAAAAACAATAATACAGCGAAATTTTTGCCACCCATAACAAATAAAACATTTCACATATTCATAACATTAAAAATGATTCAATGATTTATAATTTAAAAACAGAGTTTGCCAATAATGTCAAAATCATGGAGGTAAGAAGTTAAAACTTCCTATTAAGGACACGCCAATATCGTTTGAGACAATCATTGAGGTGGCGCTGGGATAAGAATGGTAGTCCTGCATTGTATGCATGTCTGTGGTGAAGGATCCAAAATATTTATTTAAACTGTCGTTTTGTAAAAATAAATTATTAGCGCAGTACAAAGTAGAACTGGAGCAATAAAGGATATTCCTACGTATTCAAAATTATTTTATCTTTCAATTTACTTTTATCTCCATATATTCTGCACTCTATCTTACAACTATGCAAAAATACTGATTAATTATTCTCATAATTAGGGTAACCTTAATTTTAAAATAATCCAAAAAGACATATACTAAATACTATGTTGCTTTTATGTTGTGTAAACTAACAATAGCAGCTAACTAACAAGAGCAAATCCTATATATAATTCTCAGAGCATTATAGCATATTCAATCTATAATTTAATAAGAAATAAATTCTATCTCTTTCTTTCTAACTCCATGGTCAAAATATTGTCGAAATGTTTCAATAAAATCGCGATCTTGAAATCGAAACTTGAGAATTTTCAAATTGCTTCTAGAGAGGTTTTTGCAGCATAAATGAAACTGCTTGTTGTCAATAATCGGATTGAACTTCGTTTCAAAAACACCGAGAATTGTAAAGCAATGACCATTGACACAGAGAGGAAGAATTTGTTTTCCTCCACGGAGAAGACGCATGAATAGACAAATACTATTATCTCCGTTTCATAGAAGTAATCAGATGAGATATACTTTCTTGAGTGTTCATATTCTTAGATGGATGTGATTATATGGTATACAGTTCCCAGACGAAACGCTCGAGTGTCTTTTTATCATGACTTAAAATAATGTGATAGATTACCTAGGAGGGAGGGTTTCAAAATTTAGAAGCAAAATCCCCACCAAAATTATGTAATTTGAGAACAGTAAGATATCGAATATAGTATTATATATATTATCACACACCATATCCGCAACTATTAGAAGAGCTCCAATAAGCAGGTTTTGTGGATCTGGCCAGAACTTCCAGAACTTGGCCATCAAAGCCTAGTATAACTTTGTAAACTTTGGAAGACATTTGAAACCAGCCAGGGGACTGAATTTATTGGTTTCCATCAAAGTTCCTAAAATTTTAGCATATGGTCTGCTTTTTTACTGGCATTGCAGATATCGGCTATTTTATGATGACGACTGCATAATAAGTGCAAAACCGGGCCTTGGATGCTGTTATCTGCAATGGGAGTATATCCCTAGTATCACACGTCAGAAGTGCGTAGATTATTATTACTAATTGCTCATTATGCTCAGTAAACCTCGTTTTGAATGGTCATGGATCAAGATTGCAGAACCAATGAACGCACTTCGCCTACATAATCAATAAACGCAATTACACAGATAATGAGATTCGAATTCCAGCAGCGACTTTTAAATATTGAGCAACTTTAGACTAGTATTGTTTAAATTTCAAAACAAAAAAATCTGATGTGGGCGGTACATGACTTTTCTTATATAATGCAATAGATTTACTAGTTTTACAGTAAAAAAATAATGTATAAGATCCACAGCACTGTGTTTTTTTTTTCGTTGAATTGTACATATGGCGATTTTCCGGATGACAACATGCAAAACTATTTCAAAATACTCAATTAACTTATACTTCGTCCAACTCTAAACAAAAGATCATCAATATTGATATCATCCTTAATAAGCGATATAGTACATATATTGAAATACTTTAATAATTACCTCATCAATTAGGCGTGTTTTCATTAATTATCTTCATTTTTGCAATTTTGACGATGTTTTTGTCAATCTGAGGCACAAATATCGCCAAGATAGCAATAATAAGCTGAATTATTCGCTGAGTTTGCCAAATGCATCACCAAGTGTTACAGACAAACGGAGAAAGGTATTTCTTAACGTTTAAATTAGTCGCCAAGTTGACGACGCCCTGCTAAATTTCTCGTCAAGCGTTAGGACGGACGGGCGGAGAAATGTGTTATTCTTACAGTCTGCGCTTATGTTCTATCCAAGGTATTAAAATTTCATCATCTAGTCGTAATTTTCATTGAATAAGCGACGTTTTTATTAATTTGGCGACATTTGCGTTAATTTGGCAACATTTAAAAGTCGCCAAGTTGGCGTCATTCCGCCAACATCTCGCCAAGCGTTATAGACGGAGAAATAAGTCATTCTTGTAGCAGATAAATGACTATTGGCGTCCAAATACGAAAGTATTACCTAAAGTAACTTTTCTTATGAATGGAACTAGCTAGATCCACGAGAATAACGTCAACAAATTTATCGTATGATGTTACTTATGAAAAGTAAATATATTTAGCAATAGGTAATATTTTTTTTTATTTTATGTGATTTTTTGAAAATTTCTTTTGAAAATGTGCAATATCTCGAGAACGGTTCATACTAGCGTTCTAAAATGTGATTCAATCGTATTCTAATGAAAAATTAGATAAGAAATGACTCTTTGCGTAACTTTATTAAAGTTTTTAATTTCTTGATGATTTCTTCAAAATTTCACTCGAAAATTAAGACGGTTATGAGTATTCGATTGTGCATAAAAACAATAGGTTTCCAGTATTCATGGATTGTAATTTTTGTGCCAAAGTTTGTTCGAATAGCTCCATTCGTTCTTCAGTTATCGTTTCCACAGACTCACTGACACACACACACACTCATACTTTCACGCACACACACTCATACTTTCACACACACACAGGCATACTTTCACATACACACACACACACACACACACACACACACAGACATCACCTCAAAAACGTCTGATTTGTGTTCAGGGATGATTGAAACGTGCTTTCCCGTCAAAAATTCGTATTCGAATTTTCGACCCCGTCACAATACTTCCCTTATACATTATATATATATAAGGAAAGTAAAAATAACTAGCTACGAGACGAAATATATAAATCCGTCATCTTGTTTTTTAACATTTCCTAATTCCCATTTTGAATTTTAATTGGATTAAAACGTTTTCTACATTTCTGTTCCTTCATTTTTATCCTCAAAACATGTAATTGTCATTGAGCAACTTATATCATTTAATATATAAGCTTTAAATTATATTTTTATTTAGCTTAGAATAATTTGATATCAAAAATATTTTGCCTAATTGGAAAAAATTTACATTTAGGGATACTTTGTTTTTTGTTTTTTACTTCTTAACACATGTAAAGATTAAGATGTTTTGTATACTTCTATGAAACAGTCTGATTTTTATTTATTTATTTTACGTTTTCATGTTTTTACATTTAAATTAAATAGCTAGATATTTAATTATAATATTTATGTATAAATTTCGTGTAATATTCATGAGATCTCATCCAGTTGAATAGTTTTTATTCAGTCTATTAACCAATAGGACTTCTCTTTAAACGTCCCCAAACTTGCATAATAAATACCTTTAATAAATGATAATAACTATCATTTATGAAAAGAAATAATATTTTATAATAATAATGAAAAAAAACTTTAATAAATAATAATAGTAATAATCTTTGATAATAATAATAATATAATTATATTTAATAAATAACAAATATATTTAATAAATAATAATAACAAATATATTTAATAAATAATAATAATAAATATATTTAAGGAATAATGATAATAATAAATATCTTTATGATTTTTAAAATGCAAATACTTTCTCGTCCTCAATCATTTGCTTTACAAAAAAATATAATGTGGGCAGCACATCACCTTCCTTATATAATGCAATGGATTTACTACTTTTACAGTTGAAAAATGTTATTCTTATAGTAGATACTTATATTCTTTCCAAGATATTGAAATTTCTCCAATTAGTCGTCATTTTCATTGATGTAGCGTCATTTTTATCCATTTGGCGAGATTTTAGTTAAATTGGCAACATTTGAAAAAGTCGCGAAGTTGGCGACATTCCGCCAAGTTCATCGCCAAAATCTCGCCAAGCGTTAGGGACGAAGAAATAAGTTATTTATACAGCAGATAAATGACTATTGGCGTTCGAAAAAAAGCATTACTCAAAGTAAATTTTCTCGTGAATGAAATGAGTTAAATCCACGAGAACGATATCACCAAATTTATCGCAAGATATTACACGTGAAAAGTGAACAAGTTTCTTAAGAGTTAATATTTTTTTTGTTTTACTTGATTTTTTGATAAATTTATTTGAAAAATGTGCAATATCTCGAGAACGGTTCGTGTTAGTGTCCTACAGTTTGTGTTAATCGTTTTCTAAAGAAAAATTGCATAAGAAATGTCTATTTGCGTAACTTTGTTAAAGTATTTGATTTTTTGATGAATTTTTCAAAATTGCACTCGAAAATTTAGGGGAGTTCTGAACATTCGATTGTGTTTAAAAACAATAGACTTTCAGTATTCACGGATTGTGATTTTGGTACCGAATTTCATTCGAATCGCTCCATTCCACAGACATCACCCCAAAAATGTTTGATTCGTGATCAGGGATGCTTGAAACGTGCTCTACCGTCGAAAACTCGAATTCGAATTTCCGATCCCATCGCAATACTGTCCTTATACATTATGTATATAAGGAAAGTAATATGGTTAATCAATTTTACTTGCAAATCGTACAATATTCATAATTCAAATACCGCAAATTTTTCCCGTATTACCATTGTCATAATGATGTAGGGACTTTTAAAAGATCAGCAAGCAAGATCACATGACTCTTTTACATATTTTAATGGATGTTTACATTTATATCTATTGTTTACCGTTCCTTTACACTGCTATCCAAACGACCTACTCAAAAATCCTAATAGCAATCGAGCGTTATTTATCCCAAAACATTTTACATTCGAAAACAGATTTTGTAAGCTATCAACAGATCATAGACTAATTTTTTTCTCTTACTCCCATTTGAATAAAATAGTGTGGTCACGCGTTAAATTCAATTATAACAAGAACCCCGACAAGGGGTGTTAGCGTAAGGAAAATAGTTGTTGTCTGTCCAATATGTTTTATTTTCTTACAAAATTCTATTTCACAGCGCATGGAGTTATCGAGGACTGAAATTCTAATGGACTGAAAGCTCGGAACTGTATACTGCTTTGGAAATTATATCAAGAGGACGCTTGTGTTTATCCCTTCTGTTCTCATCCGAGATGACAAGAAAGCTGTGATAAGACTTTCACACCTCTGTGTTAAAATTGTATATTAAAGTATTGTTTTATTTCTGTGTGATTGAAAGTGTCAATTTCGAAATGTAAATGTCTTTTCTACATGTTTTCAATTACATTGACTTTTAAGGGAAGTGAACTCTAAAATCGCAAAAGTGTTTATGTTCCAGAAAAATAGTAATAGTTTTGGATTTTCGCTTCTCAGTCGCTAGTTGGGAACTTGCAGGTTTTGCGCACGCGCGCGTTTGAAAAAGGATTTTGGAAGCAGAGTGGAAAGAGTCGTGGAAAAATGTAGACGTGTGTGTTTGATTCGCGTATGATCGCGAATTTTAAGAAAAGGTGGATTAATTTTGAAAGTGGAAGGATGTGATTAAAATATGTAACATAGTTCGACAAGTTGTGCGTAGAGTCGTTTGGCTCGGTTCAGAGATGAGTCACTCGTGTTTTTAAATGAATCAGCCTGGTAGTAATGGAATAATGAGTCTTGTGAAAAGAGAAAATGGTTCTTTCACTGGTCGGCTTGAATCGCTAATAGGGCAAGAGGGAAAGCTCATTTTTCAGCGATTTGTATTTGCCTGACTCCTCCTTGTGTCCTAAGGTACGAATCAACCAATCTCCGTAACCAACCAAGATGTCGAATTCCGCCAGCATGATGTTGTGTAGTCAAGTTTCCCGACCATTATGGATTTTGTTCTGCGCAAGAATCTCGATGAGTTTATGCCGAGAGTCCATCCTGATATCCTTTCCCATGGTACAGAATTGTAAATGTTATATTTAAAAGAGACGAGGTAAAGTTTTATATATATTTAGTCTTCCACCTAACGAATAGAGTGTTAATTGTCAAATCCTCGTGAGTATCAAGTCATTGATGATGTTATATGAAAATGTCGTATATGTTCAAAGTATACAAATGTGATATATAAATGTCAAGTATAATGTGAGGAATATTGTGTTTATTTTATGTATCAGAAAATATGTGTATTCTCTTGGTTCCTCTTCCTCCAGGGGTGTTCTTAATGGTCACCCTACCGAGTGTAACTCTGAGTTATTGCGAGAAATGCTTGTACTCCACTGTTTTCGATCAACTGCCTTGTTATTTCATGTTTAATAAATGTGTTTGATTTCAAAACTTTGTCTTCTCTGTCGAGTATACCAAAACGTTCGCGACAAAGCGCAGTTAGTGTTTGGCATGCAATTTAATTAAATTTCCTCACTATGAGTAGAAGTACGTGTTTTGTTCTTGCTAATAGCAATAAATAGAGAGCTATATACAGGATAATAAATTGGGACGAAAATAAAACCAAAGTAAAATTAAATTTAAGTACGTAGTTTATTCCTGATCGTTTGAGCTATACTTTGTACGGCACTAATCATTTATTTCTGTGAAATAAATGATTAGTGCCGTAAATGAATAGCTTAAATATTATTAAATGCAAAAAAAAAATATTTGGCTGTACAGTGCATAAAGACACAATAAGTTCCATTGTCCCCTAAATGATTGCTGCAAACGATTTTAATTCCTCCTATTTATCTTCATACCAGACCATTGATTTCTACTTATATCACAGTCCTTAACAGAGTGAAAAAGAGATACATATTTTTCAGATTTCGTACATAAATTTGCTTAAAATATTACCCCGGACCGTCCGACTCATCCTGAGGCTTAAAATATTGTGTAAAAATGATTTAAAACGGGTTTTTTTCAATTGGAAACCATTGTGTGACGTCGAAATATGGATTTGGCTTATATCTGTGTAAGAATGACTCGAAATTATATCTCGCACTATTGTTTTTTGCGTAATGTTTGAATCTAGATACAAAAATTTTTAGGAGATATTAGTATTCGTTCTTGGTGTACTGCGTTCGTATCTCAGAGACATCATGCACAGGAACACACATGCTAAGACGGATTCCTTTGAAGAAACGCTCGAATGGATTGAAATCTTAAAAAAGGATTTTACCGTCAAAATATCGAATTCGAATAATTTTGGGGGAACACTATTTTCTCTGTAAGCCTGATGAGAGTATGATTTATTTGAAATCTAAGCTGCGAGAATGTGGTGAACACAAAGGCTATTTTGGTGCACACTATTTTGAAATTGCATGGGGGATACATTGTATAAAACCTAGTTCAAGGTACTTCATTTTTAACACTATCCAACATAGTTGAGAAGTGTTTATGATTTTGTCCATTTATTCTGTCTGTCTGTCTGTACTCTGCGCCCGATAACTACCGTAAAAATAACTTTATCAAAATGAAATTTGAATATATTGTTGAGACGGTCTGTGGGATATATAGGAATATAAATGAGAAATATCACCCAGTCGTTTTGGATTGAATTTGGAAAAGTAAAATACATTGAACATTATGGGATCTAATTTTTCAAACATTATTTAAGCGAAGTTCAAATTCACTAATTTCTTCGAAAATTTCAGAAAGTATTTAAATTATCCTATAAAATATATAATAATATTTCAGCAAAATATAATCAGTAGTTTTTTAAATAAAAATTAAAATAATAATGACACCCATGTTATAAAGAGATCAGGTAGCCCACTTCAAAACAAAATAGGGCACCCAACATTTTTCCCAGTGTTAAAATCGTAATTTTTAAAGTTTTTTAAATTTATATTGAGTATTGCATTCGTCCTAAAACCGCTTTACTTTTGCGTATTTTCTGTGGATCTATATTTTACGCCAACGTAATTACAATATTTTTCAGTTCAAATGATTATCAAACATTGATTATTTCTACAACGAAGCCCAATTTTAATGCAAGCAAAATGTAAACAAGTGATTATAGTATGAGTTGTATAAGGATTGCTGAATTTTTTTTTCACGTAAATTTATTTAGCTCTGGAGTCTGGAATATAAGTGATATGAATTAAATATTCATACTTTTTACACAGAAATGTATTTTACACAGATTTATATTTCAATGACTTCATTTGAATGCATTTCAAATATAATAAATTACTATAGTACTGTGATAATTAGAAACATATTACCGCTGAATGTATCACATTTTAGAGATGTTTAAATAAAATTGCATTTTAATTGGAAAGTGTTTCATAATTAATGCTTTATGCCTGATTGATATTTTTTTGTATTGCGAATGATTGGAGAAAACATTATTCTTCTATTAAGATTTTCATGGCTTTTTGTGCTACGCAAAACCATCGATTTCGATACAAATAAATAAAATTCTTGAATAACATTCACTGAGAAAGTCGAGTGGCTATTACAACTTTAATGACCTTCATTTCATAGTATAATAAACGTTTTGTAGAGGGGAGGATTAAATTTTTGGCCAAGTTTTGCTTATAAACTAGAAATTTGAAATAAATTATGCTTCTAATCCTTAGAAAAATGAATAGGTACTTTTTGCTGGGTTCTGTGCAGCAACATTTCAGATAGAGCCTCGAAGCTAGACTATGGGGACTCGTCAGTGTTTCGTTGGAATATTTCAAAACGTAATTCATATAACTGTTCTTCATATAACCATAACCATTTCTGCAGAAACTCAGTAACCCAAGACTCAACATTCAAAGATTCCCGAAATACTCTTTCAGATATCCAGAAACGCTTCATAATCCTAACTCTAGAAAAATCCCGATAGGGCTGACTGAACCATGATAAAAAAGTTAAGAAGAATATATGAAAATAAATATTGGACGAGTGTTTTAAAGTCGATTCATTTAGAGAATCTTGCACTGTTTCTGATTCCATGTCGTACATGTTCATATCAGAAAGAATCGGTGATAAAAATAGTATTTACTGAAATCTATGAACAATTCTATCCATCGGGTAACCCAAGCAGTTTGTTCATTAATATAAAAATTTGCCAAGAGGTATTTTTCAGGAACTGCAACCTTTATTGGTATTTGAGAAGTGTGACAGATAAATGATATGTAGTAAAGAAAAATGAACTTTCAGCAAAACTCAATTGAATTCCAAAGTAAACGGCTGCTTTCAATCCATAGAAGAGATGGTTTTACAAGGAAACGGGGACTGGGCAGTGATATTGGCATGACATGGCAGGAAAACTATAGACAATATTCGTGAAGATAAAGAAAATAGGAAACCTTAAACATTAGGCATGATATAGCTTGCACAGCTAATGGGACACGGTTGCATACAGAAAAGTTATTTTTAAAAACTTATAAATTTTTATTTAAAAGCAATATCGATATGCACTTACTTCTTGCCTCCGAAGAAACGCTTGATCGCTTTCCAGACCTTCATTACTTCAAAATAGAGTCAAAAGAGATCTTAAAAGTAAGAGTTCTCAGAATTTTCACACTAGCAGCTTGAAAATTTATCAGAAAATGAGCTCCAAACAATGGGAAAACAGAGACATCTAAGATTGGTTTATAAAACTCATTGTGACGTCACCTATGCATTGTTGACTGCACATAATTTTATTGAATTTTTTCATTGTTTCGGTTGAGCAATGTAAGGGATTCTTGCATTTGTTTAGAAAAACAAATTTTTCCCGGACATAATGTGTTTTTGTAACTTATTAAATAATTTAAAACATCAATCTATATAGGTAGAGGCTTTCCATTTACGGAATCAACACCTTTGGCCTAGTGTTTATCCACTCATCCCGAACCAGGGTGATACCACTTTGGCTTCTTCAAGTGGATCGTTTACCATCCGTTTATATTGTTTATTTCAATACGGAAATGGGGAACTCGTGTTACAAATCAGTGTTAAAATTCATTCAGCTATTTTTGTGTCATTTGGAATATGAAATCAAATACGAGTATTTAAAAAAATGTTATACATTTTGAATTGTTTACTTGGATACTTATGAGCAACCATTTAAATCGAATGTTAAGATAATATATAAGCAACAACGACTGTATCTTTTGACAAATCTAATGAAATGTTTTCGACACCACATAGTAAAATTCGTTTACTCGAACATATCGATGTGCAAAATTTATTTTAAACATACCGCATTATTCGAAGTAAAGATTCAACGCGAAAGAATCCGATTGAGTACTCAATTATTTGCCTTCATATTATACACTTTTTACGTATCCAGTGTTGTTTTTGTTGTTGAGACCCAGACCGTTCGACCTACCACGAGGGTGTAAGGTAACTGTTTGGACGGCCGGGAAGAGCCACCCAATTTAGACCGGAACCAAGTGGGGGAGGCATCCACAGGGATCGTACCCTTGTTTCCCTACCACCTACCCCTTGGAAGGACTTACGGACCCACATGTTTAAAGTGATCGTACTCCGCGTGAACACGACGGCAGTTTTGCAGAGGGAATCGATCCCGGATCTACCGAGTGCAATTCACGCACGCTAACCACTGGGCTACTGCGCTCTTACGTATCAAGTGTGGGAACGGTAACGTAGCGTGAAACCCGGGTCTTATAGCGTGGTCTCAAGGTCAAGTGAATTGATATTAACATTTGAACAAGACGGACAAATATATAAATTTATGAAGGAGAAGGCATAAAATGGCAAATGGCGTATACACTTCATGTGTGACGAATAATTTTTATTCTCTGTGTCATCACCAGAACTGGAAATCGAAATCCTTAATAAAATTTCAACTGCTCTCTCGAATTTGATGCTGAATCCATATCCGTTATCATCCAAGTAGGGGCGGCATTTCAGCATTTCATTTGGGGGTGCGAGATTTGTATGTATGAAAATCCACAATATGGAATAAATAAAATGTTTGCTAGCAGAAGGTGTGTGTGGGGGGGTGGGGGGGAGAGAATCACAAAATTGAATTGATGTTGAGAAAAATAAATGTTGTTAATAAAATTTTTGTACATAACTATGTTAACATAATTGCTGTTAACATAATTTTTCTAAATACAAATATCTATATTTATTTACTTTTTATTGATGTTTCAAACGCCGGTTCTTAGATTCTGGAAGAAGAGAAAATTTTGTTACAATGTCATTATAATCCAGTGCTATATCTTATTCTATAGATAAAACGGCTAAATATGAAAGTCTTTCTTGTCCCATTGTAATGCGAAAATAATTTTTCAGCCTCCTGAGACACGAAAAAGATCTTTCACAACTGTCTGAGCTGATTGGCACAGTCAAAAGCAATTTAACTAATAATGTTATGACAAGAAACACATTTATCAAATTCCACTCTTTAAAATAATCCAGACGACTTCTAAAATTAGGCTGGTCTATGTTTTCATGTTTCGCCATTGAATAAAACAGTCGCAATTCACATATCAATCCCTCTTTCAGGAAGTTATATACTCTGCGTATGGTTGAAACATTTTCTTTTTCTTTTTCGACATCGGATCCGGATAATACTGAACTAAGGGCAAACAAAAGATATATATTGTTCTCATTAAATCTTGTCTCAATTTCATTAGATACTGAATTTATAATTTCATATTGAATATTGATTCTGTAATATGATTTAACATAACCATGAGGATTTTTTTCACCGCCTCCGAACTCGCTTGGAATTTTTTTACGCCTTTCAGTTTTAGTCCAGCATAAGAATTTTTTTCGCAAAGTTCTGTCACAAAACTTCGCACTTGATTGAAATATGCATCAGTGCGAATAGAACTAACAGTAGCTTTAGCCAAAGCTTGCACTGTCTGAAAATTAAGATCAGATGACTGAAGATGCTTTGAGAGAGTATTCTATAGATCAAAAACACTGCGCACTACAAACAAAGTGAACAAAAATTCGAAAGGTGTCATGCATGTTAAAATGGGTTCGGCTCTTCCACCATTGAAAGAGTATTTTTCAGATAATTCTTCCTATGTTAAAATCACCGTTTCAGAATTATGAAGTAGTGCTTTTATTGCTATAACTTCAGAAGACCACCTCGTATCACTTAGTGATTTGTGATTTTAGAGTTGAAGAGCTTCCAGAAAAAGTATTTGTTGATGAGCGAATCTTTTCGAAAAAAGCATGTCTTTTATATGATGTTTCTATGAAATAATATAATTCATTGAGCTGCTGAAATGCATTTCTAGCAAAAGGAATGGATGAGAATGCTCTGATTACACATAAATTTAAAATATGGTCATAACAATGGATATAAATTGCCAATGAATTTTCCTGTAAAAAATGTGCAGCCACACCACTGTACGGACCTATCATTTTGTTTGCACCATCTTGCATCATTTTCTCTGCACCATTGAGCTCGTAAGTCTGAAATTTTCAGCACAAATGAGGAAATTACTTCTTTAATTAAATTGAACAATGACTCTCCATCAGTTTTTTCTGTTCTGAAAAGGCCGGCAAATCATTCGTGTATTTCTAGGTCATCATCCACATATCGAAAAACTATAGCCACTTGTTCATGCGTGGAAATGTCTTGAGTTTCATCAACTACTATAGAGTAATAGCATGCTTCTTTTATTTTATTTTGAATATGGTTACTGACTTGCGATTTGCATAAATTCGGAATATTATTCTGGTGGTCTTTGTGTAAACATAAGTAAAATATTTTTTCTTATTTTTAAATATTCTTTCAATTAAAGAACAGTCTTTAGCTCTTAATTTCATCAATTTAAAAAAAAATACTCTATTATTTGAGAATATTTTTTCATCGTGTCCTCCTAAACCAATACCTTGTCGTGCACAAATAACAACGCTTTCACACACCTTTTCCATATAACGGCGATTTTCTTCAACTTCTTTTGAATACTGTTTATGAAGTTTGGCACAAACTGAACCTGAGGACAGCGTTTCGGTAAAATTTAAGACAGCTTTCTGTTTTTTTGTGAGAAGAACATGAATCACGGGCCTTCAATTTTTAACTGCTTTTGACCAGTTACCAAAGCCATCAAGAATAAAAGATGATTCAGTGTATCGTTTTTTAGATTCTGAAAAAGCTCTACATGAATATCTAAACGCTGTATTCTTAGAAGGACTGTATTCTAGCCATTTATATAAATTATACCACTCTTTTCTAAACTTGCGACCTCTTTTATCAGTTGAGAAGAGAGAAAGTTCAGGCTGATATGGATCTAAAGATATGTTTTCTTTGACACTTTGAGGACCGTTAGAAGGATTTCTTTCATGAAGCAAATTTGTCGAACTTCCCTTTGCTTTATTTTCTGTTTCAGTCGGACTTTCTGATGGTACAATTCCAAATCCATCAATACTTCCAATTTCTGCTTTATAAACAGCATTATCTTCCTCAAGATTTTCATCGGGGGGCACATTTTCATCCAATTTTGGACATTTTATGAAAATTTCACTAATGTTTCTATTCAAGCGACGCTTTTTCGAACTCGTAACTGCCCTAAAATCTGTTACGAATTGCGTTTTTCCTTCAATGCAAACACAAAGTCACCATCAGTCTTGAGGAGCAAGTAGCCAATGAGAATGCTTCGCTGGCGCCAACAATGAACAACACATGCGAGCCAAAGATAATCTGTTGTGTGAATGAGCAATAAAAGCTCGTTATACGACTGATTTAGAACCTCCAGGAGATACAGTTCATAGTCGCTAGGGCTCATCAAAAGTGTTCACACACAACCAGAGAGATTTAGAATGTATCCTCAGTTTGTCAATGCTAAGTAATGTTGCAGCGCCTCCTCGTCTAAGACCCCCCTCCCCAAAGTTGTTTATCTCTTTCCTTCACAGCGTGGAAACCGAAGGGGTTCAAAGACTTCAGACGCTTGAAATTTTCAAGTGAAAAGGATAATATCACCCCAATCTTATCAAATTGAAAAGGTTATCTAGTTGAAAAGGATGTTCCAGCCGGAAGTCAAAAGCTTCACTATGAAGGTCGGCGCTTTTGAAGCTCCATAGCGTGAGGAAACTGATCAGAGGACAGTCAATAAAAAAAGGAAGAAGCCGATAGACGACGAGGAAAAATTTGGGGGCGCGACTGCGTCCCCTCGCGCTCCCTATTTGCCGCCCCTGCTCTCATTTTCCCCTGTGTTTGGTTGCTGGCAAAGACGTCATTCAGAACTCTGGTAAAATTGATGCAGTAAAAACATTTAAAAAAATCGAATGTGGGGAGCACATGACTTTCCTTATAGAATGCAATGAATTTATTATTTTTACAGTAAAAAGAAATAGGTTAGTCTTATAGTGGATAATTATATTCTTTCCAAGATATTGACATTTCGTCAATGAGTCGTCATTTTCATTAATTTAGCGTCATTTTTATCCATTGGGCGAGATTTTCGTTAATTTGGCCGTATTTAAAAGTCGCCAAGTTGGCGACATTCCGCCAAACTCGTCGCCGAAATCTCGCCAAGCGTTATGGACGGAGAAATAAGTAATTCTTATAGTAGATTGCCGTTCAAATACAAAAGTATTACTCAAAGTATCTTTCCTCGTGAATGGAACGTGCTAGATCCACGAGAATGATGTCACCAAATTTATGGCATGATATTACATATGAAAAGTGAACATGTTTCTCAACAGTTAATATTTATTTTTAATTTATGGGATTTTTTTATAAATTTATTTGAAAAATGTGCAATGTCTCGGGAACTGCTCATGCTAACGTTCTAAAGTTTATGTCAATCGTTTCCTAAAGAAAAATTACATAAGGAATGTCTACTTGCGTAAATTTCTTAAAGGGTTTGATTTTTTGATAAATTTTTTTAAATTTCACTCGAAAATTTAGGGGGGTTCTGTACATTCGATTGTGTTTAAAAACAACAGGTTTCCAGTATTCACGGATTGTAATTGTTGTACCAAATTTCATTCAAATCGCTCGATTTGTTAGTAAGATATCGTCTCCAAAGGCTCACTAACACACACACACACACACACGCACTTAGACATCACCTCAAAAATGTTCGAATCGTGATCAGGGATGCTTGAAACGTACTCTCCTGTCGAAAACTCGAATTCGAATTTTCGACCCCGCCACAATATTTTCCTTATACATTATATGTATATAAGGAAAGTAATAAACATGAGATTTGCTCTACTTAACTGTATGACTTCCCAGTCTATTTTGATTACTTATCTGCCCTTATTACTTTCCTTATATACATAATGCATAAGGAAAGTATTGTGACGGATCGAAAAGTCGAATTCGAGTTTTCGACGGGAGAGCACGTTTCAAGCATCCCTGATCACGAATCGAACATTTTTGAAGTGATGTGTATGTGTGTGTGTGGGGGGGGTGTCAGTGAGTTTGTGGAGGCGATATCTCACGAACGAATGGAGTGATTCGAATGAAATTTGGTACAAAAATCACAATCTGTGAATACTGAAAGCCTGTTGTTTTAAAACAGAATCGAATATTCAGAACCCCCTAAATTTTCAAGTGAAATTTTGAAAAAATCATAAAAACATCAGAATCTGTAATAAAGTTACGCAAATAGACATTTTTTATGTAATTTTTCCTTAGAAAACGATTGCCATAAACTTTAAAACGCTAGCATGAACCGTTCTCGAGATATTGCACATTTTTCAAATAAATTTATGAAAAAATCTCATAAATTAAAAAAAAATATTAATTTTTAAGAAACATGTTCACTTTTTATATGTAATAAATTTGGTGATATCTTTTGGTGACATCATGCGATAAATTTGGTGATATCTTTTTGTGGATCCAACTCGTTCCATTTACGAGAAAAGATGCTTTGAGTAATACTTTTGTATTTGAACGTCAATAGTCATTTATCCGCTGTAAAAATAACTTATTTCTCCGGTCATAACGCTTTGTGAGATTTTGGCGACGAATTTAGCGGAATGTCGCCAACTTGGCGACATTTTAAAATGCTGCAAAATTAACGAAAATCTCGCGAAATGGATAAAAATGACGCTAAATCAATGAAAATGACGACTCATTGAAGAAAATTCAATTTATTGGAGAGAATATAAGTATCTACTATAAGAATAGCATTTTTTAAACTGTAAAAGTAGTAAATTCATTGCAGTATATAAGGAAAGTCATGTGCTGTATTTCAAATATATTCAATTTTTCTTTTTCAATCTGTTTGCATCCACCGATATTTTTTCTTGTTTTAAGATGGTTAAAATAAAATACAAAAATATACTGACAGATAAACATCTTAATAACTGCATTCAAAGCTCAGATCATAGCTGTTCAAGAGGCGACCTCTTTCAAAAAGCGTTAAAAGACTATATTAAAAACTGTCTAGTATTTGTTCAAATATTTAATGGCTGATTTCAGAACACACGTGAAATCGTTCGATCTATCTAAATTAAGTAATCGCCCGAATGTTAGCAGGTAATCACATAAAACAGGTATAAGCCCCATTGCATAGTGATGCATTTTATGAGATACCTAAAAGACTGGTCTTTGATGCAGTTGCTAGTTAAATTTACAAATTCATTAAACTATAGATTCAATGTACTTCGTCAAAGCTTCTTTTATTAAAATATGTGAATTGTTTTTGGACTGAAAATCTGACTTAGCTTTTTACTTTCCTTATATACATAATGTATAAGGAAAGTATTGTGACGGGGTCGAAAACACGAATTCGAGTTTTCGACGGGACATCACGTTTCAAGCTTCCCTGATCACGAATCGAACATTTTTGAGGTGATGTCTGTGTGTGTGTATGTGCGTGTGTGTGTGTGTGTGTGTGTGTGTGTGTGTGTGTGTGTGTTTGCGTGTGTGTGTGTGTGTGTGTGTTTGTGTGTTTGTGTGTGTGTGTGTGTGTGTGTGTGTGTGTGCCAGTGAGTCTGTGGAGACGATATCTCACGAACGAATAGAACGATTCAAATGGAATTTGGTACAAAAATCACAATCCGTCAATACTGGAAGTCTATTGTTTTTTAACGTAATCGAATTTTCAGAGTCCCCCTAAATTTTTGAGTGAAATTTTGAAAAAATCATAAAAAAATCAAAACCTTTAATAAAGTTACGCAAATAGACATTTCTTATGTAATTTTTCCTAAGAAAACGATTGACACAAAGTGTAGAACGCTATCATTAACCGTTCTCGAGATATTGCACATTTTTTAAATAAATTTATCAAAAAATCAAGTAAAATAAAAAAAATAAGAAAAGTGAACACGTTTCTTAACAGTTAATATGTAATATCATGCGATACATTTGATGACATCATTCTCGTGGATCTAACTGGTTCCATTCACGAGAAAAGATACTTTGAGAAATACTTTTGTATTTGAACGCCAATAGTCATTTATCTGCTGTAAGAATAATTTATTTCTCCGTCCATAATGCTTAGCGAGATTTTAGCGACGAAATTGGCAGAATGTCACTAAATTAGCGACTTTTTTAAACGTTGCCAAATTAATTAACATCTCGCCAAAAGGATAAAAACGACGCTAAATCAATGAAAATGACGACAAATTGAAGAAATTCAATATCTTGGAAAGAAAATAAATATCTACTATAGGAATACCATTTTTTAACTGTAAAAGTATTAAATTCATTGCATTATATAAGGAAAGTCATGTGCTGCCCATATCAGATTTTTTTAATAAAATGAGCATTCATGAACATTGCAGAATGACAGAGATTAAAGTTCCAATTAAAAATATCCAAAGGCTATTTTAAATATATGAATGATAAAAGTCTTTTGTTTATTCATTATGCCGTAATTATACTGTGTAAACGCACATCACTGCAGTTATATAATTGAAAATTTTTTTGTCTGCGATTTTATTTTAATTATCTGTTACAATAAGAGGGACGTTTTGATGAAAGATTTTAAATGTTCTGTATGTATGTTTGTAATACTTTTGATAATCCATTAAGAAAGTGAAGCTACTTAAAATTTGAACTGCGTTATCCATTTATTTTAATTTTAATAATACACCTTTCAAACTCAAGTTTTGCAAAAGTTAATTAAGCTTTTAATTTTATTTATGCATTCGGATATAATAAACAGATATTCAGAACACATATTTTGTTTAAAAAAATGTATTAAGTATTCGAGTGATATCAGCAGTACGAGCACGCGAATACAAATTCAAGTTTCTGTATTGCAGTTTACTTTCCTTATATACAAAGTATAATTTATAAGGAAAGTATTATGACGGGGTCGAAAATTCGAATTATTCGAGTTTTCGACGGGAGAACACGTGTCAAGCATACCTGAACATAAATCACACGTTTTTGAGGTGATGTGTGCGTGTGTGTGTTTGGAGGCAATATCTCGCGAACGAGTCAAGCGAACCAAACAATATTTGGTACAAAAATCACAATCAGTGAATACTGGAAGCCAATTGTTTTTACATACAATCAAATGGTTTAAACCCTTCTAAATTTTGAAATGGAATTTAAATCAATCAATCAAGTTACGTGAATAACCATTTCTTAAGTAATTTTTCATTAGAAAACGATTTACATAAACTTTAGAACGCTAGTATGAACCGTTCTTGAGATATTGCACATTTTTCAAATAAATTTATCAAAAAAATACTTAAAATTAAAAAATATATTAGCTAATGTGAAATATGTTCACTTTTCATATATAATATAATGCGATAAATTTATTATCACCATTCTTGTTGATCTTGCTCGTTCCATTCACGAGAGAAGACCCTGTGGGTAGTAGCTTTGTAATTTGACTGTGTTACCTACCATAAGACTAACCTATTTCTCCATAAGCAATACTTGGCGGAATTTTGGCGGCGTATTTGGCGAAATGTCGCCAACTGGGCGAGTTTTTTAAATGTTGCCAAATGATCAAAATAACGCTATATCAATGAAAATGAAGAGTAATTGGTGAATATCCAATATCCTGGAAAGAATAAGAATCTACTTACTATAAGAGAAGATACTTTGTTGTTGTTGAGACCCAGACCGTTCGACCTACCAGAAAGGTGTAAGGTAACCGTTTGGACGGCCGGGAAGTGCCACCCAATTTAGACCGGAACCCAGTGGGGGAGGCATCCACAGGGACCGTACCCTCCTTCCCCTACCACCAACCTCTCGGAAGGACTTACGGACCCACATGTTTAACGTGATCGTACTCCGCGTGAACACGGCGGCAGTTTTTGGCAGTGGCTGGAATCGAACCCGGGCCTACCGAGTGCAACTCCAGCGCGCTAACCAATGGGCTACCGCGCCCGTAGAAGATACTTTGTGTAATAGTTTTGTATTTGGAAGCCATTAGTCGTTTATTTGATATAAGAATAAATTATTTCTCCGACTATAATGCTTGAAGAAATTTTTGCGACTAGTTTGGCGGAATATCGCCAACTTGGCGAGTTAAGATGTCATCAAATGGATGAAAATGCCGCCAAATTGATAAGAATGACGCTAAATCAATGACAATGACAACTAATTGATTAAAATTCAATATTTTGGAAATAATATAAGACTCTACCATGAGACTCTCTCTGTAACGCTTGGAAAAATTCTGCCAAAGAATTTTGGTGACATATCGCCAAATTGTCGATAGTTTTAAATGTTTACAAACTGACGAAACTGTTGCCAAATTGATAAAAATATTATCAAATTTATAAAAATGTTGCCAAATTGAAAAAAAAATGATGCCAAATAGATTCAGTATTTTCCAAATTTTTAATTCCGTCATATGATGGGCATACCTTTTATAATATAAAAAATGCTTTTTTAAATATCGCCAACTTTGGGATATTTGGCCCTACCTTGACCGGAAACATCGTCAAAATTGCAAAAATGACGCCAAATTAATGAAACTGACGCCTAATTGATGAATTTATTATTGAAATATTTAAATATATGGACTATATTGATTATTGAGGACGCTATCAATATTGATAATTGTTAATTTAGAGTTGCGTAAAATATCTGTTAATTGGGTACGAAATAGTTTAGATGTTGTCATTCGGATGTAAAATTTACAGCGCCAAATGTACAATTTAACGTTACAAACACTGTGCCATGGATCTTTTCATCACTTTTTCACCGTTAAAGAAGTAAAATCATTGCATTATTTATCGAAAATCATATGCTGCCCACATCAGATTTTTTTTAAAAATATATCCACTATCTACATATAAACTTGTATTGTGTTATTAATATTTTCTTTTGAGCGGTCGTGTCAACAGTTATCACCAAAACTTCTCGAAATACGTCCAAATCTGGCAACACGGACTTTTATGGGTCTGGGCTAAGACTTTTCAAGGAAAACAAATTTTTCTCAGCACAAGATTTGGAAAAACACAAAGTTACCACATTGGAAGCACTTTCAAATAAATTTTAAAGAAATACATTATATCTATCTAATGTCAAATAATCCTCGTGCTGTTATCAAGACGCAATTGCAAGGTTTGTGGATTCAAATGTGAACCGTACATTGCTGATTTCACATCTATACATTTCAAACTTTATACCAGACGTTACTATCTAAAATATTGCTACGAATATCTAAAATATCTTCACCGCCTGTCTCCGAGGTAAAATGACATTCACAAGCATTCATTGTTATTATTCGAAGATTCGGGTTGCTTGATCGTGGCCACACAATGTGTCACATTGGAATTCTAACGAGTTTTGAAAATTTCTCGAATAATATAGTTTGGTTAAGAATTTCCCGAGTTGCGTATAATTTTTGAGAAATTTCCACAGAGTATAGGCCGTCCATAGTTGAGTTAGAAGGAGTTGGCGTGATATGTATAAAATTTAATGGTAAATACGTAAATGTCTTGAAAAATTAATCTTTTGTTTCATGAATATGTTGTGCATGGAACAGCCGTTTTATTCTACCTGATCTCTTCTTTTGTGATCTTGTAAGATAGCTAGAAAGTTATTAGTTGTATATTGTTCCTGTTGACTCTTCTGGGTGCTTTAAATAAGAGTGTTATTTATACCCACTGATCCCGAAGAAATTTTAAAATGAAAAGTACATATATTTGGATTACAGTGTAGTTAAAAATTTGTTGAATTGCCCATATTTTCTGGTTCTGTGACTACGAATGGAATATTATTTCACAGCACATTTACGAAATAAGCAAAACAATACCCTATTTTTTATTTTGTCCACCATTTGCAATAGTAATAACATTTATTATACGTCCAGCAAACTGAAATTAGCCACAGGAACATTTCCCTGCAGTTGCCATTACTGTCGCTAATGGTCTCACTTTCTAAGGAGTGGCCTCATTAGCAGGACTAATTAAAAGCACTCCTTCCCGAAGCAATGCGGCATTTGTTTTTTTTCATTACAAACGAATAAAATTAATTTCGGGTTCCTGAACAAGTTATAATTTTCCTCAGCAACATCTACTGCAAATTAATTGTTAATTTAGAATTGCAATTGTTAATTTAGAATTACATAAAATATAAGTTAATTGGGTACGAAATAGTTTTAGATGTTGTCATTCGGATGTACAATTTAGCGTTGCAAACACTGTGCTGTGGATCTTTTCATCACTTTTTCACCGTTAAAGAAGTAAATTCATACCATTATATAAGGAAAGCCATGTGGTGCCCATATCAGATTTTTCAGTTAAATTTCCAGACAAAGAAAAACACCCAGACTGCGAGATGTTATTTATAAACAGAATATTTCAAGTAGTTTATACTGCAAATAGTTAAAACTGGATTTAAATATCAAATAATATGATATAGTTGAAGAATATGTCTGCTTTTGTATGTTCGTCTGTTGGCGCTATATAGATGAATCTAATTTACCCACTGCTACAAAATTCGTATAGTGATAGTTTTATTTATTTGGAAATAGTATTTAGTTACATTTATTTCGTACCAGAAGTCGTCTGATCAAGTTTCACAAAAATCGATTCGTTAACGATTGAAAATACTGTCAGAGTTTTCGTTTTAGCGCTATAGTAAAAACCGGAGATCGTTCTGTCTAACGAATTTTAATCAGAATCGATAAGACAACAAATTTATTTATAAATTATTTTTTAAATATTTCACAAAATACGGTTTAACAAGAAGTGTCAATAGATGGAAAACAATGCCATACTTCTCAATCTGACAAAATATTCTGCAAAGTTTATTGTCTTACGTTTACTAGCACTTTACTTACTGCACGATTCTGTAACTTCGCTAAAAGAATTCTCTCTGCTTGAATTTCTTCATAAATTAGCCACAGACTATTGGATGTGTGTAAAATATGAAACATGTAGAAGATTAGGAAATGTGTATGCTTTTAGACTAATCCTTAAAAAAGTAATAATTCTTAGTTCATATTTTAAGCAAGACATACATCTTTGAATTCAGATATAACCACGTTGCGATTTATTTATCATCATTCTGTTTTTCACTAAGAGAAAATTATTTGTGTTCTATCGTATTTCAATGTCAATCTGGTAATTTAGAACAACTATTTTACCAGATCAAAAGAAGATTCCATTCCAGATGTCAATAGTTGTAGATCTGGCTCAAATAAGTGCAAGCTAGACGCATAGAACTTATTCATGAACGCAAGTAGGAGAATCGTGTATGTATAGCACATATACAAAAAATGTATAGTTCATATGAACGCGATACACTGGTTCCCATTTCAAAAGAAAATCTATTGCCAAATTTAATCGTCTGTTTTGTTAAAATAAAGCATACACCATTATCGTCAGGGTCGAGCAGGAATAAAATAAAACCCAAATTCATGGTGGTTAAAGTAAGGAGTTAAAACTCCATATTAAGAAAACGCAAATATCGTTTGAAAGAATCATTCAGATGACCCTGGAATAAGATAAATACTTCTGCATTGTATGTATTTTTACAACGAAAAGTATGATTTAAAAAATTGATTTAAACTGCAAATTTTGGAAAAACAAATAATTAGCGCAATACAAAGTAGAACTGAGGCAATAAAAATATTACTACTTAATCAAAATTATTTTGAATTTCAATGTATCTCCATATATTCTGTTTACCATTGATTCAAGCAAAGCGAATATTTTTAGCGAAGTTGCAGAATCGTGCAATAAGCTAAAGTACTAGTAAACGTAAAACAACAAACTGTGTAGAATATTTTGTCAGATTGACAATTATGGCATTGTTTTCCATCTATTGAAATTTTTTGTTAAATCGTATTTCGTGAAATACTTAAAAAAATAACTTAAACATAAATTTGTTGTCATCAATTTTGATTGAAATTCGTTTGACAGAACTATTTCCGGTCTTTCTTATAGCGCTAAGATGAAAACTCTGACAGAATTTTCGATCGTTTACGAATCTATTTGTGTGAAACTCGATCAGACGACTTATGGTACAAAACAAATGTAACTAAACACTATTTCGAAATAAATAAAACTTCCCATATATTCTGGTTAGTTTTAGAACATACTTATAAAACATTACTATTACTTGTACGTTACCTAGAAAATTACGTTACAAAAAAATATACGTTACAAATAAACGTTATACGCTACAAAAAATAGATTGAATGTTTTATGGTCAATTAATATTACGCACAGTTATAAAAAAGATACTTTTGCATAACGCAGAATATAAAAATATATGTTTATGTGTCTACACAATAATGTAAAAGTTATTTTCGGATAGAACCCGGCTCATGTATTTCGGAATGTATTTAAATCTGTTATCAATTGCCCATTTTTGTTTCAAAGCACATTTCGCATCTCGCCCATCTGCTTCCCCTTATTAATACCTCATCTTGTACGTTATGCGTTGATATTAACAATCCATTTTTTTCACGTTTAGGTTGAAAAGTGCATTCATAAAATTTCTTTAGATACACCGAAAACGCAAAGTTAATTTTAAGTGGAATTCTTGCGGAATTAATATTGAAGTATTAATGGATGTTGGGGTGTTCGCAAAAAAATACCGTAATTAGTTAATTATTAAAACTTATTGATTTTTAAAATGCGAAAACATTTACAGAATGCCTTGTTAGCAAAATTCGATATCTACACGAAGGATAAAAAAACATCATTTTGAATAAACATTGTCTCGTTTCTCGTGAAAATTTAAAAAAGACCACCAAGAAAACACCCCCAATCATGTGTGTTTTTGATTATCTTACTGAACTCAAAGCGGTATCTGCAACCACGAATAAAGCACAGCAAAATACATATTTTATTTGCTAACTTCTCCTTCCCATCTACGGCTTACTGTGTCTTAAATAGTAAGAAAAAGACTGTGTTTATACCTGTCTCGGCGCACCGTGTGTGCTCAAGATAGCATTTGGTTACGATTTCACATGGATTTCGTTCTAAATTATGGTTTATTTTAAATTAGGGAATACTAACTGTGAGACCAGAAAGTGTTCTCACTGTGAGACCAGAAAGTGTTCTCACTGTGAGACCAGAAATTGTTCTCACATTAGACACTCTTATTTGAGTATTTATGATGCCTAGAACGGCAAACAAAGCTATAGTCTGGCTGGCACCGGGGTTTATGACAACGTGAACTTTAAGATCAAAGACCATAAATTTAGGGGTGCAATACCAGAGGGGCTGAGATGGGCCATACTAAATGTGAAATGATGCCATTGGGTTAAGAAGAACCAATGAGCGCTAAAAAGAAGAAAGGCGGAGCTACCCCCCCACCACCACCACCACCACCAAAGGAACCACAGCCTAAGAGAGAACGAGAGCAGTTGTAGACGAAATCAGATGCAGACATAACGAGAAGATGATCCAATTTTGACTAGAGCACGAGTAGAAAAAAATGAAAAACCTAACATATTTGTAGAGTGTCCCGTAGAGGTTCCAAAGTAATGGAAAGAGATCTATGTGCGAGTGCATTAAAAGTACGAGTAGGAGCCACACACCACAGAGTTATGGCCGTACTTCCGCACTAAGACTGATGCAAGTCTGTGAGAGATGATAAGCCCAAGACTAAACTGGAAGGTATATGCTCAGATTATCACAGGTCCTAGACACTATCGTAAATCTAATAATTCTAGTCGCATATGTCCCTTCGCTAAAATAATGAATGAAAATTGATGTCATTGATAAATTGGTGTTGTTAATAAATGATATTGTTTAAGTTTAAATAGTCTAATCTTTTTATATTCATTAATAATTCTTTTCAGGACTTACACAGGTAAAAATAATTGGAGGGTTTATTGCGGCACAACGAGCAATGTTCGATTTAAATGTTAATTCCACTATATATGAATTTACGGCAATGTTAATGTGATTAAAAATAATGAATTTAATAATTAAAAGTAACTTTTTTATTTCGGTTGCCGCACTAACTGCTTCCATTATGTAGATCAATCCGGAGCCAGCTAACAATTTCTTCAATACTGTAATAGAACAAGATAAAATTTAGGTTTGGGTATGGGATAATGGCTTGGGAGAATGCGATACAGTGCACGTGTATGTGCGGAGTAGTTTCCAGTTTCCACGTTGTTTAAGCCATGTTGGCTGTGTGACCGAGGGTCTAACAAGAGGCACTAACCGCTATGTGTACAATCAGAATCGACAGGATCTTGTCCACAAGAGTGCCTTCTGCCGAATCCAGTCGTCCGCTAAAGAATTGGGTAAGCATCTGCCATCCGTATTCTATCATAATATTCTGATATTACTTTCATAGATTACCAAGCCTATATAATCATATTCTGTCGCCATACGGTCGTGTGTAATTTTATTTCTGTTTTGTATACAGATATATTTAGTTTTATAGTAAGTAATAAGCTGTATCAGTTATGTGTGTTATAGCTGTACAGCTGTAAATGCGCTGTATCAGTCATGTGTGTTGTTAGTAAACAGTTCCGATTGACATAACTGTGCGTTCAGATTGAAGCTACTGTGTGTCTATGTGTTTTCCCTTGACCGTAAGGGAATTTGACTTGAGACAAAAGTTTGTAATTGTGTCATTTTTAGATAACCATTCTTTAAGAAGCCCGCTACATACTTATTAATGAACAACATCAACTGAGGTAAAGGTTCACACTTTATAGCCGAAACGGAACATCCAAGCATTGTACAACCACGAAATTCAGTAAAAGTACAGGTAGGAGATAAAGGTACAGGTTCCCGATAGGCCTAGGATTTTTTTGTAATTCGGGTTACTTTTTCGTGGGAATTATTTAATATTGAAATAAAAATGATTTTGTCAACAAAGAATATAAGTAACAATCGGCCATGCACTCAATACAAACTTTTCACGCATCTTCAAGGACACACATAACACAGTTTGGGACACATTGCTATAGAGACAAATCAAATTTTTATTCCCTGCGAAAGGTTAGTTTAGACGTAACGGTTAGAAATTGTAAACTAGTTTTTCAACAATAGTAAATGATGTTTTCTATGAAGTTATCCATACTTTAAATTTTAAATATGGGAACAATTCTATGGAAATATGAAGACAGTTTACAACTAAGTTCTTTAATCTCCTTCGAAGGAATTTAATTATAAAATGATAGGGGGGATTTAATTAGCAATGGAAATTTTCAATTATCAAACATTCTTAAGATATCGGAGATACTTCTAACGGTGGAATCATTCTCATGAAAACGTTCTTCTTGAAATAATATTAACTTTGTTTTACTCTAAAATTATCAGCATAACATACGTTGGCCACGACATAGGGACTTAGATATATTGAATGGGAATTAAACGATATATTCAAGTAATTATATTAAAATAATTCAGTAGATCTACAAAATTTCTTGTCTCAGAATGCAAAACATAATCTTGGTCTTACCAGCGGACGCTCTGTCCATGCAGATATTCGTCAACGTCTATGCATAAATAAGAAATGTCAAAACTTTATATACTTAAAATGGAAATTTAATTGGTATTTTTTAATGTTTAATTCGTTTTAACAGTTCAATATAACTGGATTTAGTAATGTTTTTGAATTTCAATGTTAGCAACTTAATTTTGCACTGCACTACATAAACGATTGTCATTACGTCTCTATTTGAAGGGAGCGTTACATACTCCTTTATCTAATTTCAGATCGAACGAAAACGTCTTATAAATAAGTAAAATATATTTTGTGCTAAGGTTAAGGGAAAGTTAAGCAACTTATATAAGAATAAATGAAATGATAATGCAGTATACAGCTGTTTTGAAAATATGCTGGATTTCCTTTGTCAGTGATGAAGGACCAATAAACCGAAGTTCAAAAGAGGAATGGGTCCAATTTTCCTTAAAACGCCTGATTTTTACTGACGTCATACTTTACCTGATTTTCTGTACTGCTTAGCATTCTGAGCTGTGTAATGCTGCGAAATTCCGTGAATTAAAGCTACTGCTATTTTAACTACTTCAAGATAGCAATATTCAGATATCGTTGTTAAGAAATAATGGCTAAGAACCCGCCCTTTGAATTGATAACGAAACGAGATATCAATATCTGTCAAGGTACTAGAAAATTTTCTTATCTCTGTATTGTAAATATAACACGGTATCCACTCTGAGTCCAAACTTCATCTCTAAGGATTAATTGTCAAGCAACTTTCATATCCAAAATATGTTAATTTCAGCATTCAATTGTATTCAAAGTGATATAATTATTAAATCACATGCAATAAATAATATTTCATTCAAAAAAATATTATTCGCTATCAGTTAAACCAGTATTTCCCAAACAGTGCGCCGAGGCGCACTGGTGCGCCGCGAAGTATAGTTGGATGCGCCGCGAAAGAATTAAAACTATATTAAAAATGAGTAAAATATGAAATAAAACTCTTAATATAAATCATTAATATTAAAACAATATAAATGGTGGTGTAATTAGGGGTGGTGTAATTAGTTTTTTTCCATTTGCCTCTTTGTGAATTTTGGCTCGTTTTCCTCTTAGATGTTTCATTATTTTCATTGGACGGGGAAATGCTTCGGGAAGGCCGAGGTACCGGGAGTGTTTCCATCGAATAAAAGCGCTTTAACCGGGAACTGGGGGTCACAATCCCCCCGACCTTTTTACTGCCATTCCTGTAAGTACTCTCTAAACTTCCCCCACCTTTTCCACGCCCTCCTCTTTTTAATCGTTCTCAACGATTTTTTAACTTATTTCGGCTTATATTGAAAGTGCGGCATTGCGCCTTACAATACTTTGCTTTTAAGCCTTGGTTTACTTGTTCATATGTTTTTAAAATATTTTATACTGTATTTATATATAATATATATATATATATATATATATATATATATATATATATATATATATATATATATATATATATATATATATATATATATATATATATATATATATATATATATATATATATATATATATATATATACATATATAATTTATTTTAATTTTATTTATTACGTATTACTATATCTACTTTCTTCCAATGTTAATTGTAGTTTATTGTGGCTCATTCTCCTATTTTATTCTTTTCTTTTATTTGCTTAGGTTATTTCTTTTATTTCTATATATTTTGTAGAAAGATTTTGGAATAGTGTATTATGAGTTACTACTTACATTCAAACATTGGATTTACAATTTTATATATATATATATATATATATATATATATATATATATAATTAGTGCGCCGCAAAATTTTCATTTGTTTAAAGTGCGCCGCGAGTTAAAAAAGTTTGGGAAACACTGAGTTAAACCATTCTGGCTACGTAAAGAATTTCCTTAATTACTTTGAACCCAATAATAGGTTTCGAATTCATAAATTCATCGCTAAGGTACATGGTTTGGTAAGGAATACTGAACTTTATCGTCTGCATTAATTCATAAACATCACTTCTATATATAAATTTTTATTACGTTCCAAGTCAATCCTTACCCCGATGATAACTTAGTTAATTCATACGTTGAATTAAATGTGTGTATATACGTTATAACATATTTAAAATATTTATTAAGGAATCAATTCAAATATTGCAAGTCAAATTTCCCTTCATTTTTCATTAAGATAGTATAACGAGTAGAATTTAATAAATCAGTCACAAATTATATTTCATTACTATCATATAAATGCTACTCTTGGATTCAATATGATACCTTTATTTAACTAAATGGGTGTATTAATTACTTCAATTTCAGATTGTATAGAAGACAGTCAATCATATTTTCAAAATCTCATCAACATTAAAAGTATTATAATTATTAAATCACATTCAATAAACAATATTTCATTACTATCTCCTAAATGCCACCTGGCTTCCATACACTTTAACAGATCCCTTTATCTAACTAAATGAATGTATTAATTGCTTCAATTGCAGATCGTACAGAAGACAGTTAGTCATATTTCCAGAATTCCATCAAGATTATCCCTTTAAAGTCAGTTTTCTCTATGATTCATGTTCTATCATTTCGATCTTCAGTAGTAAATGTATAAGATAAGGAATCAATTTGAAACTACAAAGGATTAATTTAGTCGTATTGTATTACTCTATTTAATAACGTAGTAATGCTTTTCTATAACTTAAGAAGATACACAAATTATTGACAAAAATTATTAGCACAATGGAAAACACTTCATGGAATAAACATTTTATAAAGTAAAAGTATTTTAACAAGCTTTAAATTTTACGATTTATGTTCTATTTATATTATATGTTCTATTTATATACTATCATTTAATATTGTTCGTTTTATGCTCTGTTTATTAGTTTATGTGTTATTCAAGAAAAATTTGGAATGTACAGTAGCCAAATTCAAAATCGTATATATATATATATATATTGTCCTTTATTGATATATATATATATATCAATAAAGGACAATCAAAGTATGTAAAACAAAATGAACAATTGGAAACAATGGAACAATTGGAACTGCTTCGTGCGATCACTGTTACTGGGAGTGTTTTCTAGGAATAAAAGCACGCTTTAACCAGGAATAGGGGTCACAATCCCCCTAGACATTAATGATCCTTCGTTAGCATTATTTTTTCTTCTATTGCTTCTTTCATACTTGAATTGTAAAAAAAAAAAATTAAGTGTTCCTTTTTGATATATATATATATATATATATATATGTATGTATACTTAGCGATGAAATTGGCGACATAAGTTGCAGATATAATTAACTTGTGGCAAACGTAGCCAAGTAGGGAAATTTTGGAAAAAAGAAATTTAACTAAATTCGCAAAAATTAAGTATTTAAAAATCTTAGTTTCCTACATAATTTCTACCCTTGGGCGCTATTTATAATCTTAATTTTCTTAAAGAAAATATAGAGTTTCATTTCCTGTGGATACCTTTTGCTACGGTGCCGGGTAGAATTTGCGATTTATTAGAGGATCTAGATGGTCGTACAGAAATTTAGTTTTATAGAAAGTCTTAAATAATTTTCACTTGATTATTATGGTATTGTAATTAATATTGTTATGCTTATATGTAAAATGTGTCATTATGCTTTTCCTCTATTCAAATAATACATAGTAAACCTTTGACTTCTTTTCAAAGTCTTTGCTCTATTCAAGGAGAAAACACTTTTACAGGTAGCCATTCATATTGCGTGAATATGAGGTTGTCATATTTGACATTGAGGGACGGTTTTGCAGATTTATAGATTCATCGTCAACGTAGTGACTTCTGGCGATTTTCGAATGTACTAAAATTTTATAGAAATAACGAATATTCATTATCTGATAGATTCGAGCCCTCTTGGGTGTTTCTACGAAAATGTATAAAATAAGTCAGGACCCAAGCAGTTGACATGATTCGACCTAATGTGAATTGCTAGTTTTGAGAATATTGCTGGCTATTTTTGTGAATCATCTGAGCATTTAATTGCTGTTTTATTATATTCGACGGTTGATTTGTAACTTTACTGGATAAGTTATTAATAGGATCTTGCTCTTGTGATTGCTAATTTGATTAATCTAATTAACTTTTAAAGATATTTTTGTAACCTGATAATGCAATCGCGGAACCTGGGGATACTCGTAACAATGTGGAATTATTTAAAAAATATTACGACTGACCAATAGCATTTGAGTTCTGCACTCAAGAAACTGAGCACCATGGGTTCTGTAATAAACTCCCACATATTTACACTAAAATTCATAAACATATTGCAATATGTAATCTTTCAGTACGAAGTCATATGTCACATTTCATTCCGCTTGTCCTTAAATAAATGATACATTAAATGAAATGCGCCCATATATTACATCCATTTCGGATTGTACGCAGTAACATCCAATTATGAATTTCCAAAGCTCCATCAAATTTAATGTATCATCCCTTAAAGATAGTTCTCTGCGTGACATATGAAATATCATTTAGATCTTCCCAAATGAATGTCTGAATTTCTAAGTTATTACAGAATTCAGAGGATTACTTTAGTAGTAATTTAGTATTCTGAACAACGGAGCAACGACTCCACAGTGCTTTGACAGATACATAGTACTAACGGACGATTATTAATGCAGTCGAAAGCGCTCCAGAATAATGGTTTTGTAATGTAGAGGTGTACCAACAAGCCTTCATTAGAATCGGGTTCCATTTCTAAACTACTTTGTGCCTCATTTCTTAGACATCTTATGTGTATAAACAAGTCACCTTCGATAGAAGCTAATTATTTTTTCTTCCAGGACTAGGGGGCTCTGCCAAACTGCCCGCTACGCTTTGGCAACCCCCGTAACTCGCTCAGCTAGCTATTTCAAACAAAACTGAAGTTTAAATCGGTAAACGATTTATATCATCGTATATTCTATTATTTCTCTATAAATGTACCAAATTTCATATTTCCTTAGAAACTTAAATGAACCATGGAAGTTTAAATAACATTGGTAATAAGAAATTGACAAGATTTTCTTAACGCTGTAATAATACCAGGACTATTATGCTCTATGAATCTATTTATATTTATATATATATATCCCTGTTTTATCTGTAATAACGACTCGGATCAAAATCTTGGTTTCGCTTGCCTTTGGATTTTTGACAGCACAAAGGTCAAACCCTGTTCATGTACTTAACAATTTAAAATGCTTTTCCCATAACTAGGGAGCTCTACCTCCAGCACGCTACGCTTCGTCAACTCCCGAAATTTCGCCTTCGACTCGCTACTTTCGCAGAGCTCGCTTCGCAGAGCTATTGCAGGCTAAACTGAAGTTTATATCGGTAAAAGGTTTATTTCATGGTGTTACCCTATTATTTCCATATAAATGTACCAAATTTCATATTTTTGTATGCTATAGTTTTTGTGGTACGAGACTGGAAATATCAATGGACGTGCGACATGAAAGAACATTTTTCACCTCAGAAGTGCATAACAAATAAAATATCTTATAAGCTAAATCGAAGTTAAAAATGGACTCCGTCTAGCAAACAGTCATCTATGTAGGTACCTGCTTGCGAAAATTCATGGTTTTGCTATTGTTAGTTTATAAAGGATGCGAACTCGCAGCTAAACTACTTTGCCTTTGATTTTGACATTAAAAACTTATTAAACTACAATATATATTGAAAAACGGTTTATTTTATTGTGTGTCCTTAAACTTTCTCTACAAGTGTATCGAATTTTATATATCTGTATGCTGTAGTTTTTGACGTACGGAGCAGAGAAACGAGAAGTTTGTCAAACAGCAGCAACGCCTGCGTCAGCTACTTTTTCTTAATACACTCACGGACAATGAAAGTTGTGCACTAAGAAGGAATCATAGAATTGACCTTAAATTTTATTGATGGAAGGATACAGATGAATGATATACATGATCACAAAAACATCGCAGCAAAACACGGATAGGGGGAGCTATGGTACACTGTCCGGTCATCATCAATAACGCGTCGCACCGCCTCGTGATGCGATACAAGCAGCAATAAGGTCCGTCATGGTATCGAACAGATGCCTGATGTTGTCCTGCGACAGACGAGTCCACACCTTTTGGAAGTTACGTTCAAAATCTCGAAGATTGTGGAAACAAAGCGGCTGGCGTTTCAATTGTTCCCACACATGCTCGATAGGAGAGAAGTCTGGGGGCGGCCAGACCATAAAAGTGTCTAAACATGGGTCAGGCAGGCCTGGGCGACCCGAGTCGTGTGCGTCCGGGCATTATCCTGCTAGAATTGGGCATCTGGAATCCCAGCAACGAATGGGAGCACATGGAGCCGTAGAATCTCATTCACGTACAGCTGTCACGTCAATGTTCCAGATACCACTACTAGAGCCGATCGACTGTCGTAGGCTATGGCTCTCCAACCCATGATGTCTGCAGTGGGGCTGGTGTGGCGTTCGATTGCGAGGTTAGGATTGTGCAATGTGCAAGAGACCTCCACACTCAGAGACGCTGATCATCGGTCCCCAAAACGAAACGGCACTTATTACTAAACATCACATATCGCCAATCTGGCGTTTCATGTTGCTCTGGCCTGGCACCACTGCAACAGGTGCCGGGGAGGTTCCCGTGTTAGCAGAAGCACACGTAAGGAACGCTGGGATTGCAGATTCACTGAGGCGTCTAGATGTGGTTCATGGGCACTCATGAGATGTTATGTGTGCCTCTTGCGCGGATCGGGTCGCCGTGGGCTCGATACGTGCCTACTATCATTCAATCCTCTTTACTCGTGGTATGCCTAGTTCGTTCAGAGCCGGTCCTTCGTGTCTGGATGGCATCCCGTGAACAGTGCTCCCAACACCGTTGGACTGTATATTCCGAACAATCCACGTGACGGACTATCCGGAACTCTGACCACCCTGCGATTTTCAGCCCGATGATCAGGACTCTGTCTAAGTCCATCAGTTGCGTATATCGACGTATATGGCGTCTACCCACCATTCCTTTCACTCCGCACTCGTGCTTACATCGGCCTAGGCTTTTCGCATTGATGGGGCGTCCACTAAACGCCGGTTTATAAAGTCGCTGACTCACACGCCACACACGGGTGTACGATCATGCGCAATCACATCAGACTGGGATTATTTGCTTACCAGCCCGCCCTCTAGCTATTTACATCATTTTGCGGTTATACCATGTTTTCTTCTTGGTGCGCATCTTTCATTGTTCGTGAGTGTATATAGAGAAAAATGTCACTACCCCTTGGATCCTACTTGTCCTACTTATGATTAGACATCGCTTGAAATCAATAGATTTTATTTAAAACTATCTATTAAATTAAAAGCAGCAAAATTAATCTACATCTACATTTTTTCGAAATATATCGCGATTAATGTGGAAAGAGAAAACGGTTTAATATCTAGCGAAACATTCTTAATAACGCTTAAATTCTATCAATTCATTTATATTAAAAAATAATCGAATAACACGGATACATTTCTGAATTGCATTCACATTTATTTCTGCCCGTAGAAAATTCAAAACTTGCAACAATCCAAATTTAACATCGTTTATGTATTATGGTTAAAACGCCATAAATTACCTTTAAGTTTTTTTTCTGTACAAAATATTAAATGTATAATATCATGTTCCAATTTTGATTGCTTGTTTTATGTTTTCCGAATAAAAATTTTACTAAATTTAATTTGAATCGTGTAATTTATTTCAAATCAGAGTGACAGAAAACACTAAAAATTAAGGGTTTTTTACGTTTCGGGATGCCAAAAATATGCAACTTTATCTAAATCAGAGTGTCAAATATTTGGACCGACCACAATTCCGTTCTTCATGCATAATGTATTGGGAAATATAAAATTGTTCAACAATTTCCGAAATCATGGTCAATACAAATAGAGTCCTATTCAAATCTAGTTGATGATTTGAATCATTTGAATGGTGGCATTGTCAAATTTATTTACTTTTCTTATCTCAATTCATTTCCACTTTTTCAGTATATCATTACTGTTTCTAGTTTGACTTTATATTTGTTACACTAGATGGCGCAACCACTTCCATATATAGCAGTTAAGAATTCTTCAGACGTAACTTCTTTTTTTATTCACACTGAAGATGCGAGTCCAATCATTTTTTAAATGATACTTCCTATATTTTTAAGATAAGTTTATTTATTTTTACAATATTATGCTATATACGATCTATAGCATAATATTGTAAACAACCTGTGTTTTATTAAACAACCTGTGTCTCAACCTGTGTTTTATTTACCACTGTTTTATGGGTTATTAAACGATTTGTCGGCATTAATTTTATATTGCAATACGTAATCTTTAATTACTATCTCATAAATGTCACGTCTAACTAATGCATGCTTTAAACGATCCACCTACTTAACTTAATGATGGTATTAATTTCTAAATATGTGTATTAATTTATAAGATACTCCGAATTAAATGATGGTATACATTATGTCAATTTCGGATTGTATATTAGACAGCCAATCATTTCCAGAATCCCATCAAGATTTAAAATATTATTCCCTAAATGACTGTTTTCTCTATGATTAATATGTTATCATTCCGATCTTCTCTTATAAATGTCTAATTTTCTGAATAATTAGACACTACCCAGGATTATTTGTCCTAAATTGTTATTCTGATTAATAACTTAAACAACTTTACAGGACTTAAACAGATACATTATGTCAACGAGTATTTATTAACACGATCAAAAATATCTTGCAATAATCATGTGATGAAAAATATTTGTATTTATTTACCATAGTTTGCGTACCATTGCACAAACCTATGATGTGGCCAACAAAAAGGTTTTATGTATCTGAACATTTATGCGTTTTGAAATAAAACACTTGATATCCAATGGCAGCATTTAGAGTCTTATGAGTCCATGTCGTTGATGTTCAATATACATTTTATAATTATAACATAAAATAATTTGATTATATTTCAGACTCGTCATTCAATTATTTCGCGATTATCTCGCTGATTGTGTGGACATTTAACTTTCTCAATATCTAGAGCACAAATAGTGATAAATCTTGAAATATATGTCGATAATTTGTAGCGAAGGGTGTTCAAAAATATGGATTCATTTAAAATCGGTATTCGTAATTTGTTTTTATCGTTTTTAAAACGTTTTGTTAAAAAAAAAGTCAATATTTGAAGAATGGTGAATGTTAACTATTATATACAAATTATTTCGGATCACTTTTAAATAAATAATTACGTATAAAAGAACATTAATTCAATATTATTCATATTATTTGTATTTATAATTTTTTTTTCGTTTAAAAAATGTTTAAAACACCCCTCTTCTTTTCGATTCCGATCTTGACCAAATCAACAGTCCTATTGTGATACCGATATATTTACAAATTACGATGTTGTATCAATTTGAATTGCTTAATTGCTTTATTTTAATTGTTCAAATAAGTGATGTCAAGATGTTGTGTCATTAGATTCGAAGACAGACTTGCACATAGAACACATCTGGACATCATTTCAATACACTTTTACGTATATTGTTCCGGTAAAATCCAGAACATGTAAATGCATTTGAACACTGAAATTGGATATTTGACGCAATGTCAATTCTTTACATAAGCAATTTGTTGCAGTAAAATTTTGTTATCAATTTTGCAACATTTTCTCGATCTGTTTAGAAATATCATTTCATATTTTATTTAGAGGGAGCACCTTTAATCCATTTAGCCAATGTTGTCATCTTTAATTAATGATAATATTTACAATACGCATTTATTCATCAAATAAAATATGTCAGTATTATGCAATGTTATAAATGCCACACCTAATTTCCATATTCTTTTAGTGAGTCATTTATTTGGCAAAATTCCATTAATTACACCGGTTTTCATTTGCATGGTAGGCCGTCACTCATACATTTCTGAAATCTCATCAAAATTTAAAATGTTATCCCTTAAGGACAGCCCTCTCCGTTTTGTGCATTATTATTTAAACCGTCTGAAATTAATGTCTAAATGTCTAAGTAGTTAGATACCGCGAGGGGTTTATTTATTTGCAACTTATTATTTTGACTGTTAACATTACAGCTACTTAGACTTCATTTGAAGAAAGCACGTAGTCTTGATGTATATTTATTTATGCATTCAAAACACCTGTTGACCGACCCATTTTTCGGAGGAAGAACTTGCCACAGTGCCTTGAACTTTGAACTGTCACAGAATTTTGGGAGTATGAGATGGAACACGGCACGCACGCTGTATACTCAAAGGAAGATAAGTGAAAAATAGGGCAAAAAAAACGCTAAGACTTAAGAAGAATCAACCATGCATAAAGCGTTGATTATGAACCACTTTTTCAATTGAAATGCTATTTTACTTCAACATGTCGAAAATGCGATACATTCAGTCTTGACATATTTTAAATAATCGCAGTACTACAGTCATTTATTATAGTTGAAAACTTAAAACTGCATCGAAAGAAATGAACTTTCTTCAAGTGACGTCATCGAAATATAAATAATATGGCTCTCTACGTAAAAGCAGTGAATATTTCATTCACTTCATATCACTTTTATTCCAGACTCCAGAGTTAAATAATTTTGTTTGTAAAAAATTCAGAAATCCCTATACAACTCATCTTACAATTCATTGTTTACATTCTGCATCCGTTAAAAATAGGCTTCGTTGTAGAAATAATCAAAGTTTGTTGATCTTCTAAACTAAAACATATTGTAATTGTGTTGGCGCAGAATATAGATGTACAGAAAATACACAAAAATAAAGCGGTTTTACGACGGATGCAATATTAAATATAAATTTAAAAGAAGTTTAAAAATCAAGATTTTGAGACTGGGAAAAAGATGGATGCCATATGTTTTTTTGAACTGAGTCACGTGATCTCTTCATATTATATGGGTGCAATTATTATTTTAATTTTTATTTAAAAAACTACCAAATATATTTTTCTGAATTTTTTTTATTTATATATTTTATGGGATATTTTGAATATTTCCCAAAATTTTCGAAGCAATTTGTGAATTTCAGCTTCCCTTAAAAAATGTTTGAAAAATTAAGTTCCATAGGTTTCAATGCATTTCATCATTTCTACCCGGGTTCAATCCAAAACTAATTATTATTCATTTACATTCCCATATGTCCCACAGCCCGATTCAACAACATACTAAAATTTCATTTTGATAAAGTCATTTTTACTGTAGTTATCGTGCGAACAGACATACAGACAGAATGAACAGATTCATAAACACTTTGCAACTATGTTGTTAAATGTTAAAAACGATAAATAAGCGCAGAGAAGCGAGAAAGGGCGAGGTAGACGTCTTCAGAAAGAGTTTGCAAAAGTCGATAAATGTAATGTTGTATATTCTTAGTGAATCACTGTATACCCTCTGAAATGCGATGCTGAATCCATATCAGTCATTATCTCAGCTATTTATATAATTAATCTTGGGTAATATCAGTTTCAAGGCAATTTTTTTTTAACCGGAAGTGCAAAATAAACCATATATAAAACTTCCTAATAAACCAACCTACGTCTTTTAGAATTTAAACTTAAATCCATTTGAATTATTATCATGGTAGTTATCGTGCGAACAGACATACAGACAGAATGAACAGATTCATAAACACTTTGCAACTATGTTGTTAAATGTTAAAAACGATAAATAAGCGCAGAGAAGCGAGAAAGGGCGAGGTAGACGTCTTCAGAAAGAGTTTGCAAAAGTCGATAAATGTAATGTTGTATATTCTTAGTGAATCACTGTATACCCTCTGAAATGCGATGCTGAATCCATATCAGTCATTATCTCAGCTATTTATATAATTAATCTTGGGTAATATCAGTTTCAAGGCAATTTTTTTTTAACCGGAAGTGCAAAATAAACCATATATAAAACTTCCTAATAAACCAACCTACGTCTTTTAGAATTTAAACTTAAATCCATTTGAATTATTATCATGGTAGTTATCGTGCGAACAGACATACAGACAGAATGAACAGATTCATAAACACTTTGCAACTATGTTGTTAAATGTTAAAAACGATAAATAAGCGCAGAGAAGCGAGAAAGGGCGAGGTAGACGTCTTCAGAAAGAGTTTGCAAAAGTCGATAAATGTAATGTTGTATATTCTTAGTGAATCACTGTATACCCTCTGAAATGCGATGCTGAATCCATATCAGTCATTATCTCAGCTATTTATATAATTAATCTTGGGTAATATCAGTTTCAAGGCAATTTTTTTTTAACCGGAAGTGCAAAATAAACCATATATAAAACTTCCTAATAAACCAACCTACGTCTTTTAGAATTTAAACTTAAATCCATTTGAATTATTATCATGGTAGTTATCGTGCGAACAGACATACAGACAGAATGAACAGATTCATAAACACTTTGCAACTATGTTGTTAAATGTTAAAAACGATAAATAAGCGCAGAGAAGCGAGAAAGGGCGAGGTAGACGTCTTCAGAAAGAGTTTGCAAAAGTCGATAAATGTAATGTTGTATATTCTTAGTGAATCACTGTATACCCTCTGAAATGCGATGCTGAATCCATATCAGTCATTATCTCAGCTATTTATATAATTAATCTTGGGTAATATCAGTTTCAAGGCAATTTTTTTTTAACCGGAAGTGCAAAATAAACCATATATAAAACTTCCTAATAAACCAACCTACGTCTTTTAGAATTTAAACTTAAATCCATTTGAATTATTATCATGGTAGTTATCGTGCGAACAGACATACAGACAGAATGAACAGATTCATAAACACTTTGCAACTATGTTGTTAAATGTTAAAAACGATAAATAAGCGCAGAGAAGCGAGAAAGGGCGAGGTAGACGTCTTCAGAAAGAGTTTGCAAAAGTCGATAAATGTAATGTTGTATATTCTTAGTGAATCACTGTATACCCTCTGAAATGCGATGCTGAATCCATATCAGTCATTATCTCAGCTATTTATATAATTAATCTTGGGTAATATCAGTTTCAAGGCAATTTTTTTTTAACCGGAAGTGCAAAATAAACCATATATAAAACTTCCTAATAAACCAACCTACGTCTTTTAGAATTTAAACTTAAATCCATTTGAATTATTATCATGGTAGTTATCGTGCGAACAGACATACAGACAGAATGAACAGATTCATAAACACTTTGCAACTATGTTGTTAAATGTTAAAAACGATAAATAAGCGCAGAGAAGCGAGAAAGGGCGAGGTAGACGTCTTCAGAAAGAGTTTGCAAAAGTCGATAAATGTAATGTTGTATATTCTTAGTGAATCACTGTATACCCTCTGAAATGCGATGCTGAATCCATATCAGTCATTATCTCAGCTATTTATATAATTAATCTTGGGTAATATCAGTTTCAAGGCAATTTTTTTTTAACCGGAAGTGCAAAATAAACCATATATAAAACTTCCTAATAAACCAACCTACGTCTTTTAGAATTTAAACTTAAATCCATTTGAAATATTATCATGGTAGTTATCGTGCGAACAGACATACAGACAGAATGAACAGATTCATAAACACTTTGCAACTATGTTGTTAAATGTTAAAAACGATAAATAAGCGCAGAGAAGCGAGAAAGGGCGAGGTAGACGTCTTCAGAAAGAGTTTGCAAAAGTCGATAAATGTAATGTTGTATATTCTTAGTGAATCACTGTATACCCTCTGAAATGCGATGCTGAATCCATATCAGTCATTATCTCAGCTATTTATATAATTAATCTTGGGTAATATCAGTTTCAAGGCAATTTTTTTTTAACCGGAAGTGCAAAATAAACCATATATAAAACTTCCTAATAAACCAACCTACGTCTTTTAGAATTTAAACTTAAATCCATTTGAATTATTATCATGGTAGTTATCGTGCGAACAGACATACAGACAGAATGAACAGATTCATAAACACTTTGCAACTATGTTGTTAAATGTTAAAAACGATAAATAAGCGCAGAGAAGCGAGAAAGGGCGAGGTAGACGTCTTCAGAAAGAGTTTGCAAAAGTCGATAAATGTAATGTTGTATATTCTTAGTGAATCACTGTATACCCTCTGAAATGCGATGCTGAATCCATATCAGTCATTATCTCAGCTATTTATATAATTAATCTTGGGTAATATCAGTTTCAAGGCAATTTTTTTTTAACCGGAAGTGCAAAATAAACCATATATAAAACTTCCTAATAAACCAACCTACGTCTTTTAGAATTTAAACTTAAATCCATTTGAATTATTATCATGGTAGTTATCGTGCGAACAGACATACAGACAGAATGAACAGATTCATAAACACTTTGCAACTATGTTGTTAAATGTTAAAAACGATAAATAAGCGCAGAGAAGCGAGAAAGGGCGAGGTAGACGTCTTCAGAAAGAGTTTGCAAAAGTCGATAAATGTAATGTTGTATATTCTTAGTGAATCACTGTATACCCTCTGAAATGCGATGCTGAATCCATATCAGTCATTATCTCAGCTATTTATATAATTAATCTTGGGTAATATCAGTTTCAAGGCAATTTTTTTTTAACCGGAAGTGCAAAATAAACCATATATAAAACTTCCTAATAAACCAACCTACGTCTTTTAGAATTTAAACTTAAATCCATTTGAATTATTATCTAAGCTCTATGTATAACCAATTTTAAAAAATAAATGTTTCAAGTAATATGAAAAATATTCTACCAGAAATCGAAAAAGAACTGGAAGTGAAAGTCCTTAGTGAATTCCCCATTCACCTTCAGAAAACGATGCTGAATCTATGCCAGTCATCTTCAGAGCCATATCTATAGTTTATCTTCAGAAATAGATGTTTCAATGAAAATCAAGTCGCTAAAACATGCAAAACTTTTGCCAACCATGCTAGGAAAAACTCATTAAAGAAACCGTGCACAATATAAAACTACTCTTCATTGACTGCTGATTTCCATACTAACGATTTAGAAATTCTGAGACGGTTAGAAATAAATACTTCCCTTCTCTATACCACATGCCGGAGAATGTAAATAGTAGTCAATAAGTATTTAATGAAAATCAAAATACATTAATTTATTCACCTGGAAATATGTACAGAATGAATGTTTTCTTCGCTGCGACATAAAAAAAGATATCTGTGTTGCCAAAATTAATGAACAACGCCAAAAACACACGAAAGCTACTCGGAAAGCAATTAGCTTAACATTTTTCCAATAAACAGGAACACAAAAGTGGATGAGATTGGCGAATAGTTGGTAAAATCAATGAAGAAGGAATGTCGTTTGACTTCAACTCAGGGGATTGGAGTATTGATTAGGAATATATCTTTACGTTTCCTACATAACATATTATATATGTGATAAAAGGGAATAATATTGTTAGGTAGAGTGTAGAGTCAAAATCCGACTACATTATTTTGATGAACTTGCATGTTTTGAACATCCACGAACACGAATCAAGCATCTTTTTAAAGATATCTGTACGAGTATTAAATTACTAGATTAATTTACTAGATTCTAGTATGTGCTTTTCACGACATATTCCAATGTTTAACTTGTGATGAAATATACAGGGTTTTTCAAAAGTCCGTATAAATTTTAAAAATTCAATAAAATCGAAAAATCATTGAGGTACGGTTTGCACCATAAGTATTGCTAGGACGGGGTGTTTTGTTTGACGTGAAAAATATTTTGTAGTTTAAAAAAGCACCTATAGGTGTCGCTGAACGCATTGTAAAGACAATTAAAATAACTTATTGTACGTGTCAAATCGTGTGACAAGCCTAAGTAACCCTGAACAGGGGATAGGACCTTTTCGTTTTTTTAGATATTTCCTGAATCAGAATTTTTGCAAAGCATCTAATGCTGATTCGCCGCTCATGTAATACAGCTTCACTAACAACGCTTTCTCGATCAAAGTTAACATTCTCGCAAAAGCTTCTTCTTTGCATCGTTTACTAATGAATCAAATAAAGAATCTACAGAGCACTACAGCTCTTTTATACCAGCCTCATTCGCATACTTCTGAAAGATGTATTCGGGTAAGCGCCACCTATAGGTGATTTTTTAAACTACAAATTTTTTTCACGTCAATAAAAATCCCTGTCCAGGCAATACTTATGGTACAAACCGTACCTCAATGCGGTGATTTTTCGATTTTTAATGAATTTTTAAACTTTATACGGACTTTTGAAAGACCCTGTATTTCTGATACGTGACATTAGAGTCAAATTTTTAATTAAAATGTTGGGTCCTCATAGACGCCAGAACTGATCTTGTGTTTTTCCCAACTGTCTTTGCTAATTCTCCTTTCTTTTGGTAATTACAAATTTAATGGGTGGAATTATAAAATGCATTCTTGATGAAAATGAATAATAATAATAACAATTTTGATACACATTTAAGTTTGACAAAACAAAGTGCCTATCAGCTAATAGTTTATATATTTTAATATTTTATCTTTTAGGAATTATGTTTATGTTTAGGTTTATACCGAACGCTGCTAAAAAGGTAGTATATTGGACATATACGATGCTCTACGCACTATTACGAGGCCAAATTAAGTTTAATATGTAAACCCTAATTTAATTATCTTTCGGCCAAATTAAAATACCTAATTACACAATTTTGTTACCACAAAATAAAAATAGAAAAATACTTTAAATACTAAAATTACTTATATAGGCACAATTTACGTTCATAAAATAAATGCATAAACGCTACCAGTGTTTTTAATAAGTGTATGATATGGTTCACAGCAAAATAGCCCGGTTGCCAGTAAACTTACTTCTCAATTACATGATGCATTTTCATTATGCTCTGCTTCTTGCTAATTACGAGAAATTATTTTCTTTTCTATCAACCGGTGTTAGAAAAAATGGATGTTTTCTTTGAAGGCAAACAAAAACCATGTTTAAACAAAAAGACCTATAGTCTAAACAAAGGAAAAATATTTAAACAAGAAAACAAAACAAAACTATTGTTTAAATAAAACCAATTGGGTTTAAACCAGCCATTTTTACTATCAATCCAAAAACTTCCGTACTTGATTTCTCTGTTTTAATGTGTTAAAATAAATAATAGTGCTAAATCTGTAAGATGAGTTACAATTATCGTAAAACCATGCGGATTTTTTAAATCAGCCTGAAAATACATACTTAGCAATGAACTGAATTCAATTTTGAAATTTCCGATAAGATACATATATATAATATATCTTATCGGATATAACATTAATAAGATATATATATATATATATATATATATATAGTTATATATATATTTGTATATATATGTGTGTGCGTGAGTGTGCGTGCGTGCGTGCGTGCGTGCGTGCGTGCATGTGCGAAGAGACAAAATGAAAGAGACAAATAAAAGAGACAAAATGGAATCCTTTCTTCGAAGAGAAGACTCGGCTTAAGCCACACCGTGAGTTCCAAGGCTTTGACGTTCATCAGCTCAAACGTTCATCAGGGAGAAAACAAAGGATATTCATTTCATTAACGATACCTAAAATTTTTATTTTTATGTGTTTGTATGAAAATTCACAAAAGCTAAAATAATGTAGAAATTACTTTTTTTCGTTAGAATACGAAGATATGCACACATATTTAAATATCAAATAATCTTAAATATACACATTTTGATGTTTTTTAAATATATAAATACATATGTTTACAAATGCCGGTCGTTTGGCCGTTAGACCATTAGACACCAAATAAAAAGATATAAGGACTTGTTTGTTCTACTGGTTCAGTTCGGTTCAAACATCATTGGAAAGAACGTTATTCGATCTATCCGATGGTGTAAAAATAGAAACTCTGTGACAAAATTTCCGATCGCTAAATAACCAATTTGAGTGAAAATCGTGCTTCAGTATGAAATAAAAAATTTTATAAGAATAAAAGAAATTCAATGAGTTGTATTTGTCGGGGTTCTTAAGTGCTTCTGTACTAAATTCCTTTGTTGTCCGCTGCTTAGATTTCCCTCTACACACCTTCTTATATTAAGTAAAATTAACTTAATCGTACCCCTATGATAGAGACTAGCTGATTTAGACGATCCAAACTGCTATTACCTACTTTAAAGAAATCGTTTATCGCAAGAACCAGAAACTTTGCATATATGAGATTTTGATGCAAAAATTTTATTAATACACAAAATCAGAGTGTCTTATCTTATTTTTGTTAAAAGAGTGGCAATAGGAATAGAAGTTGGTCAAATAATAATATTGGGAGATATTTTGGATAAGTCTTTTTTTTTTACTTTATTGATAAATATACATTTAATTTTTCGTATTATTAAGTGATTGTTATTTCTGCTGTGTTTTGCTATTTTGTAACTAGAGAATGCAACTTTAAATTAATTAAAAAGATAAAGCAAATATTATTTTACTAAAGTTAGATTTGCCGAAAATGCGTCGAATATCGGGGGGGGGAGATAATAACTCCTTTAATTTACATGAGGCCCACGGCACTACCTGCTACCTTGTCCCACAAATTGATGTGGGGGTCTGGCTGACGCTCCATCGTGCTGGAACAACATAATCACTCGATGATTTGTTGGTACAACACGTAGTAAATCTGGCAGCACCTGCTGGAGGAAAGTGAGGTACTTCTGTCCGCCTAGGCGGTCTGGTAACTTATACGGGCCAATTAAATGGTCGTGAATAATCCTTGCCCACAAGGTTATTATATCTATAAGGTTGCGCCACTTCACCTCTAGCCAATGAGAGCACGTAAAGACGCAACGTCACTCGGAGTTGAAAATCAGGAACGGCCCGGTAGACTCCAATGTTAAAGGGTGGTAACAAAATTAATTTAATCATTTTTTTTATTTAAAATATAAAATAAATACTCAAATAACATTAATTTTACGTGAACACAACTTAAATATGCAGTACTGGGGTTTTTTGGAAGGGTACATACATAATAAAACTGTATTTCCCTTTCTGAAAAATATAAATCATCTGAAAGTTTCGTTTCGTTTTTTGACACCTGTCATTGTTATTACAGGAGACGATGTTTTTTTTATTAATGAACTTTGTTTTAAATACACGAATTTACAGAAATATGTTCGGAAAGTTTTCTAAACAAGCAATCATTCTAAAATTTTAATTATACACAAATAAACATCGCGTAATTTCTTTCTAAATGCATATAAATGAAGTTATTTTCGATTATGTTATCTGTAATAATTGAAAATCAAAAAAATAATTAAAACGCTAAGAGTTGTATATCTTTTTAGAGGGGGGGATGTACTTTAGATCAAAAAGAGAATTTATATCAAATCGAAATTCAATGTAAACATATAAAAATATAGAAACTAATCGTTTAACAAACACACTATGATATACTTTCAGAATAATAAATTAAATGTATTATAGTATATTGATTCATGATGAAAAATATACGAGCAAGCGCCTGTTTATTTTCTTAAATCGTACCCCCCCCCCCCCCCTCATTTTTTGAATGTACTAAAATTTAATTAATAAAATGTAATGTAATAAAATTTAATTAATGCAAAATGTGCGAGATTAAATCAAAACAATAAATAAAACGCTAACACTAAGAGTTTCATGTCATTCTTTTTTTTTTCGGGGGGGGGGGGGGGTACTTATGCCTAACTAGTAAACAATTTAATTGATGCTTTTATAGTGAAGAACTTATATTATTGCTAAACACTTGATTTTATTAGTTTTTTTTAGATCAAAAAGAGAATTTATATCAAATCGAAATTCAATGTAAACATATAAAAATATAGAAACCAATCGTTTAACACACTCACTATGATATACTTTCAGAATAATAAATTAAATGTATTATAGTATATTGATTTATGATGAAAAATATACGAGCAAGCAAATTATATCATTACATTTATTTTTCACTTACTATGGTGGTGGTGGTGGTCACCCGCTTCGGGCTCCTGGAGCATATAACAGCGTTCGCAAGAACGGTTTTGCGCTCCGTAACTCTTACTATGGTTAAGCATCTTCATCAGACTATAACTTTATATTTTCAATCTTCAGATATACATAAGACATTTCACACCAGCAAATCAACCAAAACAAAGTAGAAAATTTAAAATAATCCTACTTTATATCAGTTAATCAACAAGTAACAAGAAAGTCTATTTTATTATATCATTGTTCAAATGTCTTGAAAAATCTAGAATAGAAAATTAACCTTGCTGCCAGCCTACAATGTGGTGTTGTATATGTTAAAATAATTCAATATTAGTTTGTATGCACAAATACTTAAATAAAACTATGTATATATTAAAGCACTTCAAAGTTGACAATAACTAGAATAAATACTTATCATAAAAATATTAAGTTATATTAAATAATACCCTCTGTAAATGCATTTAGTTTCATAACAAGCATTTAGTTTCTTCATTGGGTACACACACTAAAATAACAAAGTAATAACAGTGAAAGATATAAATAAAAAATCACACACATATTCCAGTAACTTTTACACTCGCATTCAAGAGAAGAGTTACCTTACACCTTTCTGGTAGGTCGGACGGTCTGGGTCTCAACAACAACAACTCGCATTCAAGAGCACAAGTTAACAGATCTTTACGACCATTCCATTGACTTGTAAGTATGCATTCAAAGTACAAGTTTACAGATCTTTGCGACCATTCCATTGACTTGTACACACACATTTAAACGCACAAGTTTACAGATCTTTACGACCATTCCATTGACTTGTAAAAGCCTTAATAAAGACTGGATAAGTTAGCCTTAATAAAGACTGGATTGATTTAAAACAAAACAAAGTTTACGTAAAAAGATACGTAAGAAACAACAACCGCAACAAACGATCAGATTGAAACAGCTTGAGAAATAATAAAATATTTCGCCGGCATCCACTCTCAGGCGAGATATATATATATAATCTCAGGCGGCGATTGCCGCGCCATCTTGTGGCACTTTGTGTCGTTACTGCAAGTTGACTCCATCTGACGTCACAGATAATGTTCGTGGCAGCGGAGTGGCACCCCCCTGCTTGCCCACACATTCACCGAGAACCTTTGCTGGTGGCATCTGGAATGTGTAGCATGCTGATTTACAGTGTCCTCCTCTTTGTCGCGACATTTCATCCACTGCAGACAAAGCGCCCTCTCGCGACTCGCCGGTTGCTTTCCGACCCCACATTATATTGTAAAAGTTGTTTGTTTTGGTGAGTTCTAAAACCTCTTACAGTTCTGACCATCAGTTTATATACACCCTATATATATATATATATATATATATATATATTAAAATAACAAAAACTAAAGTGCAAGAGTGTGAATCAGTAACCACAGTATCTAACCGCGAGCAAAATAAAAGCGTGTGTGAAAAGCAAAAAGCAACGAGGAAGGGCCGAAAAAGCAGAGCACGGAGAGGCCAGGACAAGGAAAATATATTAAAAAATAGTATATCTGCCAGAAACGTCTTCAGGGGCACATTCTAGACAGATATACTAAAATCCGTTGTTTCTATGATTGCATAAAAACACGTGGTTAAAATATTATGCAATCTGTGCCCAACAACGGAATAACAGAAAAAAACCAAATAGGATAAATTCAATTATATAACATAAAATACCACATAAACATGAAATATAAAATACCACATAGACATGAACATGAAAAATATAGCGCACAAATATACGAATTTGCAAAAAAGAGCAACTCACATGTCGAAAGGTCGTCACCGTGAATAATCTTCAAATGATTCCCCCACATGCTACAATCTGTACGCTTACCTCGCTGAATACCACGTGGGAATAATCCAGACCAGAAGAAGTGGAAGTAGCAGTACATAGTTTCGGAGAGATAAACCCAAGAGTTTAGAAACTGACCGAGATGTGGCCACGATTATCGAAAACTTTGAAAGAATGGATAACACTGTTTTTTGGAGCCGTAGCCTGTTTTTTGTTTTATTAGTTTTTTAGATATCCGCCTTAACGGTTTTATGAGTGTTTTAAACTTTTTTCTTTACCCGCCGAGGCGGTTTTTTTAAGCAAGAGTGTGAATCAGTAACCACAGTATAACCTATATATATATATATATATATATATATATATATATATATATATAAATATATATATATAAATATATATAAATATATATATATATATATATATATATATATATATATATATATATATAAATATATATATATAAATATATATAAATATATATATATATATATATATATATATATATATATATATATATATAAATATATATATATAAATATATATATATATATATATATATATATATATATATATATATATATAAGAAAAATGGTTTGAAGATCCAATGAAAGAAAAGTGAGAATCTGTAACACGAAAATTCAAATATCTAACAGGCTTACGAAATAAAAGTATAAATCAACAAATCCTCAAGCAAATGAAAAAAAATAAAAAAAAAATAAATATAGAAAATATATATATATGTATATAAATATATATATATATATATATATATATATATATATATATATATATATGTATATATATATATATATATATATATATAATTTAGTTTTTCAAATTTAGGTATTACCTAATTCTTAATTTAAACCCAACTCTGGATATTTCATTTGGAATTTATTCTTCAAATGTCCTCCTTTATATTTTAAATTACATACAGCCGAACCACAATGTCGTAATATCCGCAAAACCATTAAAATGTGAAACATGATACTGATTCGACGTTATGCATCTTTATTGAAGTCTAAACAAGTAGCGTATATGTAAGAACAGGAAAGTCATTAAGAGAAACGCATGACATTGCTTCATATGAGCACTCTCCCCGTTTTCTCGGTTGTGTCTTTATACTCCAATATGCATAATTTACGAGTGTTTGTAGTTTCTGTAAATGATGTCTATTTGCGTCGAGTCTCCGAATTTCAAAAACTGTCTTTTTGTGACAAATTATCTTTGTGAAAGAGTTAGTTGTACGTATAGCGCTCTTCATTTCCTTTTCTAACAATACTTTATTTTAGCTCCAATATTTCGTACATTTATTTTACATACACTACATAGTAGATGTAAAATAAAGAAGTGGGATCAAAATTTCGTGCATTGCATTTTAATAGTAATACACGCTTTGAATAATTTTGGATATGGATTATCAATACCATACTATAATAGAAAATATATGTAAAGAGAAAGTATTGTAATGGGGTCAAAATCTGGGTATAGAATATATTATTTCCTTATAACAGACATTATATATACAAGATAAGTATCGTGATGGGGTCGAAATCGGAGCATAATGTTTTTACTTTCCTTATAACAGACGTTATATGTGCAAGATAAGTATTGTGATGGGGAATCCCGAATCGTACCAAAATCTAATCAGCACTAATGTAACCCACTAACATATTACCTGCTAAATTTTAGGAAATTTAATCCATTAGATTGTGAGTTAGAGTGGATAAATATATTGCACAGAGAGGCTCACAGGCATACAAACACACAGATACAGAGGCGTCATGCTAAAAATAGTATTTTCGTGCTCTAGGGTGCTTGAAACGTATAGATCCGTCGAAAAGTAACAAGTTAGGAAATTTTTAGCGCATCATTAAGGTATTGTATTATAACCTTTCGTTGCTACCACATAACCAGAATATTTTGACAAACATTTTCAAAGTCGGAATTTGACCGAAAAATAGTAACACTGTTTGAACAACTTCGTGAAGTTTCCCGTCTGTGGGTGTATATACATATTTGTGTGTATGTCGGTAAAATGTGGATACAATAAATCACGAACATATAACCACTTAAGATTTTATTTGGTATTTGTGGTACGCGAAAGAAACATAAAAAACTTAAAGTTGTTATTTTTAGATTAATTATTATTAACATACTATATGTATCTTATCTTAACATGGCAGTTAAATCGTACGTAGTGGACTCATTATTATTATTGTACATTGCGATGTGTGCCGCTATTAATCCTCTAATTGTTTATCTTTCGCCCGAATTCTGTAAAAGAATTATTATTTAATATAGTACTAAATAGATTACATCATTTTAACTTTAACTATAAATCATTTATTAACAACATAAAATACTTAATTAATTATTTACAACAATTCTTCTTCTTATTAATTATTTCGGCTGAGGGAGACAATGTGAGACCACTTACATTGCCAGAAATGTTTAGACCTGTAGTTTTAATGGGCACATGCCTTCACTTTCGGCCATGACCATAGACCATAATGCTTGAATCAGTAACTCGTACTGGCCGCAACTCTGAGTGTTTGGCTACATCTCGTACGTCTGATGGCACTGCACAAATCAATAGATCTAGCCATTATTTTGGAACATCTATGAGACACTCTGCATCTCTAGTCGTCGTGCTGTATTCACTAAGTATCATCGTTCTTGTCATCATGTCGATCAAGTATTTACATCATCATCGTCGTTATGTCATAGGGTCGTTCTTAAGTCATAGGTTGTTGCTCTTTTTTGCCTCAGGACTGTTACTCCCCCTTTTCTCTCATTTGCGGCCTTCAGGGTTACGCAACGAGCACCTTCTCCATTGGGTAACCTTTTATCCAATGTCGTTACTTCACATTTTCTTACGAGATCGTTCGACCCCCTCTGTCACCCCTATATTTATAGTTTCATCTGACCTTTGGGTTCACGTGCTGTAAACCTTGGCGTCATTCAGACTGGAGGTATTGTCCAATGTTTCGGACACATAAGTAACGTACATAAAACTGTTTCACCCTAACAGTGTGAGATCTATTTCTGGCCTCACAGTATTATTAAAACATGAATTAAATCAGAAATTTCTATAACTCGTAGGAATACAAACTCTCAGGATGAGAACATAATTTTATCAAAATTTTGAATTTCCATAATGTTATTTTTCCGTGCATTTGCACAGAGAAATAATTATTCTCTAAAATTGTAAATTCAAGATATTTTGACAGACAATTTATTTTTAAAATCTCTTGAGCATATATCGCAAATTCTCAAAAGTGTATGTCCAAATGATTGTATATGTGCTTCCCAAATTCTGTATTAGGCAATTTTAAAATTCTTGGTATTCGAGTATTAGACCCTTTTAGCTGAAATATAACAGTAGACAGGAGATAAGGATCAAACTCAGTCCTCCTGGATTGTAAATAGGCGTGTCTCTTACTAACCTACACTAACCATTTAGGAAATTAAGGTAATTGTCTTGAATACTTTGCAGAGTCCACCACTTCGACAATAAGCGCTTGCAATTTCGGACAATGATAGAGCGTCGGCTAGCTAGTTCGGAGATTCAGAGATCGACCCCGGTTGGAGCAGCAAAGTTCTTTGGATTAGCTCCCGAACAAATCATCCCTGTATGTCAGTGCATAGATGTCTGAGGTCTGAAAGAGACCCTAAAATGACTATCACGCATTCATTGAACTCGAGATTGAGAGCCGATTTCAAATTGAGATAATGACTTCGCAGCAATCCTGGGTAAACCAAGTAGTAGCAGATGGCTAACCTGAGCTAAAAATAGCAAGAGATGATCAGTCTGATTGTCAGTGGCCAGCGAATCTGACATTAGAGGGTGGAGAATGCGGAGTCCACTTCGACAATAATTGCTTGCAATTTCGTGTCAATAGTTCAACGGTAGAGCGTCGGCTGGCCAGTTCAGAGATCCAGGGTTCGATTCCCGGTTGAAGCTGAAAGACTCTTTACAACTTCGAACTATACATGTTCATCAAATATGTCCATCGGAACGGTGAAGGATGTGGAAGACCCAAACCACTCGACTCACCCTAAGGCTTAAGTAGCGATTTGAGTGGCCGGGAGAGAACGGTGAGGGGTGTGTGACTCCCAGTCCTTCCGGTCCCCAAGATCACCCACATAAATTATGCGCCTCCTACAAACATTTATCAGGGCCTCTTACCATTTTTTATTTTCTTCTCCTTGTGAAATGGTCATGTCTTTTACTCCTCTGGCGGATCAATGTTTCCTCCATAGACGAAGAATGATATGTCTACTATGTATGGCCATGGATTCCTCCGAAATCTTACCTAAACCCTCATCCACCCCCATCCTTTGAATTTGACTGTCAGTTATAAAGTATTTGTCTTAATTTTTAGCTCACAACGATTGGACGTAATCCAGTGCTTTGCCATCTACTATACTACTCTAATCTATATAAATAAATTTGAAATTATGTCTGTCTGTATGTATATATGTTTGTCACATCATCACGGGAGAAAGACTATATCGAATTTCATGAAATTTTTAGGGTGGACTTGGAATAGCCCCACATAAAATTAAGTCCACGTTTCGAGTTTCTAGGAATAAGGGTTGTGGAGATATCAATGAAAACCAAACTTCCGTAGGAGTTCTCCTCTCTAACTGCCTGGTTCCTCCAAACGAAAAAAGATTGGAAATCGCTGGTTTAAAATGTGAAACTGAATTAAGACTCTAATCTCTAAATGTGGATGGAGTTTAATGCGCTTATCAGTCACTTTTGAAAACCGCAGGTTTGAAACATGAATTTAAGAATTTAAATGGTTTACTTTTCACAGGTTCTTACACAACAATGAAAAGAATTCAGAAATCAAAATGGTTATTTAATTATCAGCATTTTATGAAGAATATTCTTTCTTATATCATGTTGCTCAAAAACTTAATTAAATCAAATCTGTTTGTTAATTTTTATTATTATTTCTTCGATTTGAATAATAAATAAATGGATATAACATTATATCTTATAAATGAACGATTTGATTTTTCATTTAATTACATTAATTACTGGCTGCATACATCACATTCTTTTAATTTAGCAAAGAGTTTTCAAACATATATTGTGTTTAGTCAATAAACTCATTAAGCCAAGTGTTGAAACAGAATAGGAGTATTACTAGTATATGTATCTTCTAATACAATTTTAGCGTTTCTGCAAATTAAGATCTACGAATGTGGCTGGATATCGCTAAATAGGCAATTTTTCTTAACCGTTTCCAAATTAACAGAAATGTCGCCAAATTGATAAGAACGACGCAAATAACTGAAATTAATTTTGTTTTGTTAGCAGAGAGTACTGAAATGATGTTTCGGTAGCATTTGTTTGTCAGTCCAACCATTCTTAGTAACACATTTAGCGAATTTTTAAAATGTCGCCAAATAGATAAAAATGTTTATAAATCCGTAAAAATACCTTGAAATTCATGAAATTGCTCTAAGTCAATGAAATTAATTGTGTTTTGTTATGAGATAGCATTGTGATGATGGTTCGTCAATTTGTCGTCAGTTCTATAGTTCCACTTGGCAATAAATGGACATTTTTTTTAAATGTCGCTAAATTGACGAAAATGACGCTAAATTGACGAACATGACGCTAAATTAATCAAAATGACACCGAATCGATAAAAATTCATTATTTTGCGTAAATAAGTACGATTTTCTAGATAATCTGTGTCGTTTTGTCAGAATTAAAAAATAATTTTTCTAAATTTGTTTACCAACTGGACCAGGATACTTTATTATTCAGATTTGCCTGTGAAGATAATTTTGCATATCGAGCCTAGAAATTCTTATGTATTTTTAGAAGAATTAAATTAAATATCTTAATAGAATATTTTGAATAACAAAGCCATTTAGAATATTATCGGAATTTACACATAATTGTGAATGTTAAGCTTCTGTATATTATATTCTCCGTACGAAGAACCGGGCATATTGCTAGTCTAATATAATTGCTAACATCACTTTATCGGTAATATTACATATCCACGGTTGCTGAATAACCAGAACCGAGAAATATCCTGTCGCGTGTTGTTTCTTTCTCTTATGCAACTTTATGAAGTCTAAATACCTAACGGGTACTTTGAGGAAGGATGTTATGAAGATAAATATATGTCATCGTGCTTCAAATGAGCCCATTTCTTTTCCCTGTTTCTCTTCGGAAATGCAATATGCATAATTTAGGAAGGGGAACAGTTGCAGTAAATGATGTATATTTATGTTGTTGCTTGAGTCCTTTCAAAAGGTTCTCCTTCTGACAAATCATGTGTGTGAAATGGGAAAATATGTATATATATATATTCATTTGTCTTTTGTTTTATACGCAGAAGAGTGTGTTTCCAAAGACTAATCAGGCTTATAGATATTGAACCGTTAGCGTGGGCATATACCCGTGCAATTAAATTGTACTTTAAATCGTAAGAAGTATATTAAATCCCTTTCAAATCTATCTGACGAATCAGCATAAAACATCTAACATAAATTTATAATATAATTGCTAAATTGACGAAAATGTCGCGAAATTGTTAAAAATGTAGCCAAATTGATAAAAATGACGACTAATTGATGAAAATTCAATATCTTGGAAACAATATAATAATCTATTATAATAGAATAACTTATTTCTCAGTCTGGAACATTTGACAAAATTATGGCGACAGATTTTGGCAGCATATAGCCAAGTTGGTGAGTCTTTTTAAATGCTGCTAAATTAACAAAAAAGTTACCAAATTGATAAAATTGACGCCTAATCAATGAAAATGACGACTAATTGATGAAAATTAAATATCTTGGAAATAACATAACAAACGACTATACGAATAACATTTTTTCGCCCATCCGTAATGCTTGGCGAAACATTTGGCGGGATATTGCAAACTAGAGGATTTTTTTAAATATTGCTAAATTGATGAAACTTCTCCAAATTGATAAAAAGGTGTTCAAATTGATAAAAATAGACGATACAAGTAACAACATCAATTTTTAATTCCGTCTTAGGACGAGCATACCTTCTAGTTTTCTTATAGCCTCCTTAACGAAGAACGTTCCATTACACTTAAACATTTGAAAAACATCTGATGTTCATTAAAATAATTGGGCGGTTTTGGATAAGAATCGCGTGGTGATATATATGAGACAAATTTTTAGTGCCCTTATATCAATTAAATAGTGGTTTGCAGCAAAAACATGTACACAAAGTACACTAAAGCTTTATTCCTCGAGTGTTCCTACATTCTTTCGAAAATTGATTGATAAAGACTTACTTGTTAATGTAAGTCAAGGATTTTGTTTAACTCCTCACATTTTGATTTTACAGGTACAGAAGCCAAAACTATCCAATTATTACCATACATAAATTTTTTCGAGTATACTAGTTTGTAAACATTTTTCGAATCACTGGACGTTTTGCTCTAAAGGGAGCGTATAAAAAGCTACATTTTGTATTTTTGTTCAAACGACTTTCACAGTTTTAAAAATATTTTAGACAAATCCGCCTCATGATGCAAACAATTTTCAAGACGGGAATATATTTCTGGCACTATGTGTTCCATAGTTATGTCTGATCAGACTCCTTAAAACACATTGTATGTATGTGCAGAGTCCACTGATGATAATAGCTTGCACATTTGTCCCAGTAGCTCAATGGAAATTCGTCGGCTGGCCAGTTTGGAGATCCAGGATTTAAGTCCCGGTTGGGGGTAGCAAGGCTCTTTACAATTTGTACCTAAAATTATGGTTATGCCAATAAATATATGGAATCATTGAAATCATACATTTATATCGAAATCACACATGTATATGGAATCAGACATTTATTGTTAATCAGCGGCGTTTGCTAGGCCATTTGTCCCTTAAGTAAAATGTGTAAAAGGGCATCACCCAATATTTCCCTCAAAAATAGAAGCATTAGAAAATTGTCTTCAGTTTGCTGAATCATTTTTATAAGTAAAACACATTGTCTTGGTCTTTCTTCTTTTCCTTTTGATGCTCTACTAGTTTTACTAACTTTTTATCAGTCATAGGTAATTTAATGAAAATTATTTTCAAATGTTTTTAAATTGTTGGCAATATTGCTTTTATTTATATTACAAAATTTATGGAAAAGAATTAATGTGGATGCTATTAATATTAGTAAATGTAAAGTTAGATTTGGGCAAAATATATTTTGTTATTGACCCCAAAATAGTTTTTGTCCCGGAAATAAGCCATGTGCAATTAATTCCACTTTAAAAACATTGTACATCATTTTTTCGCTGTGAAAGAAGTACAATCATTACATTATGTTTGAAAAGACTCGAAAGGGCCACATCTGAATTTTTTAGATTCATTACAATAAATAATACTGTTGATTATGAGAATATAACTTTCTAATGCTTCCTTAAATATATGAGGTATAAGAAAATTATGTGACTACAATTGTTTCAAGGGCATTTTATGTTATCTTCCTCATTTTAAAACCAGTGTGGTCGTAACACATGCTAAGAAACAGTTGCTTCTTAGCGTCTGTAAATTGCACACTGTTTATGACCCAATGAAGAAATCTGAGGCAAAACGTCCTTGAAATAATTGCAGCCATATAATTTTATTATGTCTCTTTATATCAAGAAAGTTAGTTTTGGATTTATAATCAATTATATTTGGAAAGAGAGGAAGTCAATACCAAATTAAAATCCGTTTCAGATATATTTGGGAATTCTCCGAACATCTAGTTTTGTGTTTTGTCGGACAAAATTATTTCAAATACTTCATGGATTTCGAAAAACAATATTTTCTAATATCATATTCTTATAACTTTATAAATCCTCCAGAGTCATACTAATTCCACTTTAAGTTAGCAACACAAATTACTTGAAGTTTTTCCATAGTTCCAAAAAATTGTTCCCATCTCATGCATCTTATTTATCCTTATTTGAACAGAATACGTCAAATATTGATACTCCAAATCACAGTCTTGTTTCAAATAATACGTTTTAAATTGGTATCTCAAATTGAGTCTAGGTATTCAAGCTCTAAAACATACGTCCTTGGTTGACGTATGAAGTCCCTCCGAATCTGTTGACATCAACTGGGTATTCAGGTTTGAAAGGATACGTTCGAGGTTAATATCGTATACCTCTCGCAGTCCCAATAATTCCAATAGAATATGTCCCAATTTGACACCTAAAAGTCTACACAATGGATTGTAGCTCCAAACGAATGCATCCTGTGTTGATAACCGACATCCGAGATGATCATACCAGTTCCAAAATAATACGTCTAAGACATATATCCCAAATTCCAAAACAACACATCCACATTTATGTATTTCAGTCAAAATATTTATTAATATATTACAACCATTGATTATTATTGGTATATTAATTCGGTATTTTAGCAAAAAGGCAATTTATGTATTTTAGTTCCAAGGGAATGCGTGTTGGATTTGAAAGTCTGACAATTTCGCCATATGAGAATACTAGACAAATTTCAAATTTACCATAAAAATATGAGATATATTTGGACAAACGTTTACATGCACACACTATTTATTTACAAGTGCTAATAGATCACATAAGATACTTTTCTCGTGAATTTAATCATTTATGAACTGGAACTAATTCCACTGGATTTCAATACTTAAATATTTGAATAGGAACAAGACAATTTTAAAGCCTCGTAAATTAGACATTTGCGATTCTGGAATTGGCGTTATGAGCCATTACGTGGGACTCATTCTAAAAGAGAGACTATAAAAGATGACTAACAGACAAGTTGAAAGCGCTGCCAGTAAAAATAGGATACTAAAATTTTCGTATATGCCGTTATATCGCGGAGAGAGAGAGAGAGAGAAATACAAGGTGGAAATCAAAAGCGTCGTAAATTATAAAGTTATCTAAGATAAACAAAATTTAGTTTCAGATATAATAGGAACAGATAAACAGAAACTGCCTTTTGATTTGCTTGTGCAATTCAGCATATCACTTTAACAATCTAAAGGGAATTAGGAATTCAGTGATAAGTATAAAAATCAGTCAGATTTTGTAGATGTTGGAAACTGTGAACACATAAGCATTTATTTAAAGTTACCAATGGTATTCAGAAGTCGACTTTATACAAAAATATCTCAAATTTTTCAAATTTAATTTTTCAAATATTGTGTTCTTTCTGATTTAAAGAAATTACGACGATAATTTCTATGCTTTTAAGCAATTCAGAGGCAATGGTTCTTGTGTTTGCTAATTATATATGTACCCTTCCAAAAAAAACCTGTACTGTATATTTAAGTTGTGTTCAAGTAAAATTAATGTTATTTGAGTATTTATTTCATATTTTAAATTAAAAAAAAAGGATTAAATTAACTTTGTTAGCATCGTTTAACATTGAAGTCTACCGGGCCGCTCCTGACATTTAACTCCAAGTGACGTTGCGTCTTTACGTGCTCTCATTGGCTAGAGCTGAAGTGGCGCCACCTTATAGATATAGTAACCTTGTGCTTTTCCAGAAGTACCACAGTACTAGGGGTAGATATATTTTCATTTTATTTTCATTATATTCTATTGATATTACTTTATAATACTTTGCATCCTCATTTCAATAATAAGCTGGTGTAACAGAATATTTTATATTCATGTTTGATTTTTTTGTGTATTTGATCCACTTTGTCTTTTCTTCTACGTCGGGCCATTTACATTATTTCTGTCATACATTTTATAGTTGTGTAAACAGAAACGTAGAATCAGCATTAATGAAACATGTATGGCCCTTGATAACGTACATGGTTTCAGAAATGCTTTTCATATTCATTTTATTCCTTTTATAATCACTAGATTCCATTTATTCAATTTCCAAACTTCTTGCATAGCTCATCGTGCTACACTAGGCTTCTGATTTGCAAAAACCTTCAGTTTACAAGCAATTTTCATTGGTATTTCTCGGGTATATATATTACAAGTAATCATAAAAATCTTCAATTATATATATAATGTATATATATGTATATATATATGTATAATATATATATATATATATATATATATATATATATATATATATATATATATTGTAAAAAATTGGAAAAAAGAAGGAAGGCTTAGCGAGAAGCTTACTTAAGGACGGTAAGGGGTTGTGACCTTACACCCCAGTTGTCAACATGCATGTCATAATTGCCGCGGTATTGCACTCCTGGACGCCAGCCCTGGCTCAAGCCAACCTCCGAAGTTTGTTATATATATATATATATATATATATATATATATAACAAAATATTGTATGGAATTCCAGTGATAGATTAAAGATAAGTTGTAACTCATGCAACCATATCTTAAAATATCATGCAACGTGCATTTTAATGCCACATGCATTACGCGTTTGAAAAATAAATAAATAAATATATATATATATATATATATATATATATATATATATATATAATGTATATATATGTATATAAATATATATATATATCAAATTTAAACTACATGTACGGATCTTAGTGGAGGCCCCTTCAACTATTTGTTCCATATAATTCGATGATTTATTTTCCTCCTCCTTCTTCCAGACGCCTTTCGAACTTCTTTCATTCAGTCTCAACTGCTCATCTGCACAGCACGTGTATTTAGGATTCCTGGCTCATGGTTCTTGACTTCTTAATAATGTTTCATTTTTCCTTCTATTACTTCTTGTAGGCTGCGCTATGGTATTTATAGTAACTTAATGTTGTCATATCCGAAACAAGCATTTGTCTAGTTTAATTTGGGTTGGATACATAGACCTGATGACGAATTTAATCTAAATTAAGCCTAGTGCTGTTCATTTCTTTTTTCAGCGTGGTAAACGTAACTTAACTGTTTTGGTGATTTTATTGTTTTAATGATGTGTCATCACTTGGTATTTGTTATTATTCCATCTTTTTAATATCTGTATATATATATATAACAATTTTCATCATAGATTGCATGGTCGCAAGTGAAGTGAATACGCTCTAGGGGCGTTAAAGGACTCTTTCGGGTACACATATAAAAGTATTGTTTTTCTCAAATAAGGTCATTAGAGACTTGATGGGGATCGGTATATCAATTTGGAGTGGGCGGACATGCATTTTGTCAACGGTCTCGCCAAAGATAATGCGCAACGGTTTTACCAAGGACGCTTCCCCAACAGGCGTGTTCCCGATCACGGAATGTCTTTTCGCTTGCACCGTCAATTGACTGAAAAGAGATCCTTCAGCGCTACCATGCACTTGTTTTGACTTAAATAAAGCTTTATCTTGATGTTTCGTTCAAGTCCTGTTTCTGAATTACATAAGACTGCGTTTTGGTGGAGAAATGGAAAGCGTCCTCTAGCGCGTAATTTGCGCTTGACTAGCTTGACTTGCGACCATGCATTCTATGATGAAGAGGGTTTGTTTCTATGTATTCTAACACCCCTGAAAGTTTATTTCATTAGTTTTTAAACACCATGTATATATATATATATATATATATATATATATATATATATATATAACAAGTATTGTGAGATCAGATTTGGATCAGATCCGGTCAGATTTAGCGGAGACAGTTTTATGTTCTGTATTTATTAAGGCTGTAATATTGGAGAATGGAAGCAGACGTAAAGACGCCAGTTTTTACAACGCTTTGACCCAAGAGGGCAGTTAGGCCATAAACCTAAGAGGGTACATATAACCACGAGAATGATTAAAAACGTTGAAAAATATGGAAGATGTCTGGTCGCATTGCCCTAAGGTCGGCCAATCAGAGACAAAGAGGTGTCGAAAACAGACCACTCGACTGACCCGATTGTTTACAGCAGCCGTTAGAGTGGCCGAGGGGTTGAAGACTGGACCGAGAGCTTGCAGAAACTGTTTGAGTGGCCAGGAGTGGCCGAGGTGTGTGTGAGATCTCAGGCAGAAGATGCGGCAACCAAAAGGTTACAGAAAGGATATGCAAGTCTTCGACGAGAGATTCACAGATTAGGCAACATAATGACATAGCAAGAGATTTTTATACTCAGAGATGCGGTAAGAAATATTCCGCCACATGTAGCCACCAAGATTGGATGAGAAACTCAGAAGAATGCCATGATGATTCCGTAATCGTGTTCTCCACAGAAATTTCACAAATAGCTAACAAAAAATGTCCTGATTTAGACTTCAATGAAATGAGCGGTTGCAGTACGAGTTTGAAGGTATGTGCCCATTTGTCAAGACGGGAATTCCGAGGGCATCAGAAGTCGCGACGGATTCCCGCTCGACACGGCAGACCGAGAAAGTCTAACTTTCTCCAAATTTTACAAACCCAGGTTCGAAACACACCTCCCGTCAGTTGGAGAATTCCAACTGATGACCTGTGAAGGAAACCCAACAAATACCAAAATTACTAAAGAATTACCTTTACCTTCAAGATTTCACCAGAAGCTGAAAACACATAAATCAATACAATTTCTACTCAAATAAAACTCAATTTAAATTTAAATTCAAATTTATTAATTACTCAAAGATGGAGTTGAACACATAAATTACACATGCTGATTTATTATCAGCTCAAAACCACTGGACCACTTCTACTAAAGAATCATCGGCTCTTGCCGGAATTTAGATAATCAATTCTTAATCTAATTTTACCAGAAATACATATTAATATCACCTTTTCAATTATTCAACACAACAAGGTATGGTCAGAGAGAATACACACTCGACGAACGCCAAGACTTCGAATTTTCATATTAACTTAATTTAAATTAAGGATGGTAGCTGAAGTTAAACAATATATAATATAATAATTGAAGGCAGCTGAAATCAAAGGCGAAGTGTTCTTCGGAATCGACGCTCAAGTCCAGACGTCTGCCAACAGCACGTCTAAATAACCAAGGCTTACCTCACAAAACTTGAAAAGGACTCATGGTAGGAAAAGCGTAGGCATCCACTGGCAGATTCCCTCGGGGCAAACATTGCCCCGCTCCAGCAGGAACGGCAGAACCGCAGTTTCCGGCAAGGTGCCGGATCAGGAACTCCAAGGAACGTCCAGTTTCATTAGTTGCTTTTTCTGGTCCCGGTCGCGGATTCACGTGAGGTTCACAATCATCATCCACACGGCGGTCGGCGAGGGCAAGGCATCAGATCTCAGCAGAGGCGACAGTGACAGCTCGAGGTGGCATCTCTCCCAACCCCCACAGCGACGGGACTCAACCTGGGGGATGAATTCCGCGCAGGTCGTGGGTTCGAAGATGTTTCCAGGGAGAGAGCCCCGAAACAAGAATCACTCAGCTTTTAAACACTCCGGGTGGATCCAGGACCCGGCCAATTAAAATTATCAAGGGGCTCACATCTTCACATTTCCTCCAATCCAAAATTCTTTCCATTTCAAAACCATCCAGGGATCCGCCCCCACAACGGCAAATTTTAAGGCACGTGCAGCTGCCACGTGAAGTCAAGAAGAACGAAGACACCTGTCTCCGCCAGCAAACAGGCGCGACCCAGACTAACGGACGCCGTTCCCCGAGTGTGCGAGAATTATTATGGAATAAAAATGGCCACAATTTAATACAGATTTTGATACGTTTAAATATGCTAAAATATATACAATGACATGAGGGTTCCAGGACACAGATTAATTAAATAAAAGTTTAAAAAGTACAGAAATTATGCAATTTACAAAGGAGTGACGAATTCCGTCACGACACCATTAATTATTGTAGCAGTTCATAGAACACCTTGATAAGAATAACTTATTGATCTCACATGTGCGATCTCATACGTCCGATCTCACATGTCCTATCTCCTCCGCAATAATATGATAATTATTGTAATCAATTTAATAATTGACCACATGTTCCTAAATCATAATGTTATTTCCACGTTTTAAATGCTGCAGTAATTGTGGTAGTTGTATGGTGAATAATTTTATTTAAAAAAGTTTTGTGCACCACAACTATATATATATATATATATATATATATATATATATATATATATATATATATATATATATATATATATATATATATATATATATATATATATATATATATATATATATATATATTACGTTAAGGTTTTATGAGTTACAACAGGTTATATATATATATATAGATAGATAGATAAAGTTACGTATACTGAGTTACGATGCAGAATAGTAGTTAGTAAGAATTTAGATATCATCGTAATATAATTGAACTAGAAGAAATACCGGATGTTACTCGTGAGTAGAAATATGAACAAATTGCATTAGTGTTCTAAATGATATTATTCTTCAAAATATTCTATTCAAATATTTTATATAATTTATGTTATGCATATTTAATTATTTCATATATTTGTTCATTATAACATATTTTATAAATTATATGTTACAATGAACAACATGGTTAATGTGTGCCCCAAAGAACTTATTGAAAAACCATACCATAAAAACATTAGTAATAAAATAAACTTAATCAGATTTTAATGAATTATGTACAAAGCAAAATACTCACCATGAGCGAAAATGGGAAGTTCTATTATCTACCCTTACCACTAATAAAGATAAAAGCCAGTGTTACCAATAATAAATAAAAAGTTGAAACCTTTTTAGTTAAACAATATGAGATGTGACAAGAAATTTAAATATATGTAATAAAAATTACTGTGATTTGAAAGTTAAATAACAAGTGATTTCTAATGCTGCTGTAGTACATGATTAGAGAAAAATAATGGTAATAAAATATAAGAGAATGATAGTGCTAATAATGAAGATGTATTAAAATGTTTAGTTACTTTAACAATTTTAATAACAGTATTCACTAGATATACTGTGTAATTATACACTTTATTAGCATCTATTTTAAGATATTAAAAAATATTGCTATACATTTATAAGTTATTTAGCAAGTTTTTAATGTGTATCCTTAGAGGCATGTATCAGCATAATATTTTGTGTAATATAAATGCATTCATTATATACATTTTTATCAGTAAAGTCAAAAATAATTTTGTAAATGAAAAGGAGTGATTTTATTAGGAACAAATTAATATCAAAGCAGCATGCATATTGTTTTTCTATTAATACATACAGATTCGCTATTTAAGATACGCTTGATATTCTTCTAAGATGTTAGACAGACCAACAAACCGAAGTCAAAGACGACACAGACCAAAAGTTCCTCCATTTCTTTATTTGACTTCCGATTTGTTGGTTTGTCTAGTACAGAAGAACTGGATCCAACGTATCCTCAAAACATTAGTACAATGCTCAAAATGTTTGCATGGCTCAAAATATGTGCTTAAGTAGTTTTGTTGAAATTGTTGCATACATATATTTTGACATCCAATTGACACCGTACAATTCTTATTGTTCTTGTCGCAAACACGATCTACATAGATACCTGTAATATATTTTACACGTTCATTCTATTACTATTATTTTCACACAAAAGTGCATAAAATTTTATCGAGTTGACGACATATAAAAATGAGTCAATATGTGAAATAGGAAAATATTATAAAACCGTTAATTCGATTTAATCTCGATTTTTTTTTTATCATTTCATGATTATTCTCTGCGAACAAAATAATTCAAATAACCATAAAAATAAAATATAAGTAAAAATAGAATTGGGTATGTATAGAAATTTTTACATTTGCCATCGCCAGATTTTTGTTTTTATAATTTGAATATGTGATGTCAATTTTAAATTCTTAATGACAATAAAAAGTGAAGTTTTAAGTTCGTACCATATATAAAAATAATATCTTATAAAGTTTTAACTTTTAATTGGCGCCAGATGAAAATAGTATTCTTCATTCTATTTAACTGTTTAAAGTAATTACATCTATGTATATCATTTATTTTAAAAGTACTTGTAATGGCAACAACTAATACAATTTTTCTTTCCAAACAAGGATGACTCAAACGAGAAAATATTTTCAACAATTGTTTTATCCTGAAAACGGAATAAATCCCCTGCAGCTGAATAAGTTAAATGCCCGTATAGAACCAGGGAAATTTTAATGCCCTGTAAATTAGAAATTTACGATTTTGAAAGTGGCACAACGAATCGTTAAGAGGGCTCCGTCCTCAAAGAGGGACAATAAATGATGAGTAACGGAAGAGTTGAATGCGTTGCCAGTAAAAATTGAGTAATAAAGTTCAAGTACTGTTCCTATGTATATGAGAGCGAGGAAGAATGCATGGTAGATACAAAATCCTTCGTATATTTGGATAATGTTTTTAAAATAAAGAAATTTTATATTGTAAGTTGGTGTTAAATATAATAAATATGCATTGACTTGTGTAATAATTATTAGTAATCACTGTTAGATGTAAATTTATGTAATTAAAACATTCTGGATTATACAAAATTTAAGCAACGTCACCTATCTTGGTCTACTTCTTTGCCATTTAAATGTTAGATTTGTCTGTTATAAATACAATCAAATAAAGACTGAGCATACATATTATATGATCTTATGTATATTTTCCTACTTTTTTTTCTAAAAATGTTTTATATCTTTAATAAGAAATCTGATGTGGGCAACACATGACTTTTCTTATATAATGTAATGAATTTACTTCTTTTACAGTAAAAAAAATAGCTTTTTCTTATAGTAGATACTAATATTCTTTCCAAGATATTGAATTATCGACAATTAGTCGTCATTTTCATTGATTTAGAGTCATTTTTATCCATTTGGCGAGATTTTCGTTAATTTGGCAACATTTCATAAAGTCGCCAAGTTGGCGACATTCCGCCAAATTCGTCGCCAAAATCTCACCAAGCGTTATGGATGAAGAAATAAGTTATTCTTACAGCAGACAAATGACTATTGGCGTTCAAATACAAACGTATTACTCAAAGTATCTTTTTTCACGAATGGAACGAACTAGATACACGAGAATGATGTCACCCAATTTATCGTATGGTATTACATATGAAAAGTGAACATGTGTCTCAATAGGAATTCTTTTTTTGTATTGTACAAGACATTTTGATAATTTTTTTGAAAAATGTGCAATATCTCGAAAACGGTTCATGTTAGCGTTCTGAAATTTATGCCAATCGTTTTCTAATGAAAAATTACATAAGAATTACCTATTTGCGTAACTTTATTAGTGGTTTTGATTTTTTAACGATTTTTTCAAAATTTCATTCGAAAATTTAGGGGGTTCTGAACATTCGATTGCGCATAAAAACAATAGCCTACCAGTTTTTACGGATTGTGATTTTTGTACCAAATTTGGTTCGAATCAGTCCATTCCTTCGTCAGTTATCATCTCCACAGACTGACTGACACACACACACACACACACATTCTTTCACACACACACACACACAGACATCACTTCAAAAATGTTTGATTCGTGATCAGGGATGCTTGAAACGTGCTCTCCCGTCGAAAACTCGAATTCGAATTTTCTACCCTATCACAATACTTTCCTTATACATTATGTATATAAGGAAAGTAAGAAATTAGGATTACGATTTAGATAAAGCAAAAACTAAAGAAAGAAAACTATATTTGTTTTTAGTGAAAATGCTGAAAATAAAGTACTATAAAGTAATCTGTTTACTTCCTATAATATTTTTAAATGCATGTTGGAGTGCCACTTTACATCTATTGCAGAGCTAAATAATTTGCTTATGGTAATTCTGACATACTTCTATGTAATTAATGAAAAATGGCTATCACCATTTTTTTCGCTTATTCTGAACCTATAAGTGGCTACTAGATTGTCTACAAGGACTAAGCCACCCATATAAGTGCTACCATTTCTTTCAGATGTATCTCTACGTATTTTTTCAGCACCGTATCTTGGTAATTGCAAAATGCCATGTATAACAGTTTTACCTCCCATCAATTCATCTCTGGCAGTATGAGTTAAAACGACGGTAGTATGAATTTGAACAGTAGTAGTATGAGGTGAAATAATAACTAGACTAGATATGATTCATGATCGGGATCTTCAGCAATAACCTGAGCTAAAACTTCTTTAAACGTAAGACATTTTTACCGAGCTATACCAATATAATCATATCACTTCGGTAATTTACTATCTTTTTTCAGTTAAAACGGATTACGTGACATGAAGTAGAACTTATTACTGAATATCAACGTTGAGGAACAAAATCTTTGGTTACTAGGCTATGTTTAGTAATGCTTATTATTAAAGGACAATTGTTTATTGAAAGCATCGAGTTTAGTATGGTTAAATATTAGCATTTATAATGACATAATTAAATTTCAGTGTTCTTTAAATGTTATTTAATTCTTGTGGCAATGTTCATCGCTTGCGATTATAATTTTGTTAAAATTAGTATTATTTTTGTTTTCTCTCAAAATAAATATCGTTATGTTATGGTATATGTAATTTTATATAACAAAAGATCTTCTGTATATTTTTTTGTAAAGCTTAGCAATAAATTTCACGGCATTTTAGAAAATGTTGCCAAATTAACAGAAAAGTATCCAAATTTGCGAAAATATCAACAAAATTTGCGGAAATGCAATATCTTGAAAAATTAAGTTGGCAATCGCAGACTTAGTGACTTGACAGTTCAATAACTGATTTAATGTTTTCTTTTAACTCTGTTGTTAAATAACAAATGATCAACGAAATATTATTCAATAAAGACACATTTTATAATTGATTTGAACACAGTAGATGTGGCAGGAAAATCGCACTCGGTAGTCCTGTTTTCGATACTCGGCGGCATGCAAAACCAACCCCGTCTCAACGCATAGTATGAGCACTATACATCTGTATGTTTAAAAGTTCATCCGAGAGGTGGTGGCTCAAGAGAAAAATGGCATCGACCCTGTGACTGCCACTTTAACTGTGTTTAGGTCTAAATTAGATGGTTATTGTGTGTTATGTGATCCATCTCCTATTGTGTACCTGGATAACGTAATTTGCAAAATGATTTCATTCTTGACCATTTTATATAAAAATAATCAATTCCGTTGCCTTTGAAAGAAATAAAAAAAACATTATTTTATAATTTTGGCAGCTGCACTTCAGTGTAGAAGTTGATTAACTTAGACTCTTAATTATTCTGTGAACACTTAAGTTTACGGACAGCAGGTATAAAGTAATTCGGTGACCGCTCCATGGGCAACAAAAGTGTTACAAGTGAGTTTGTTTAAGGCATTGAAATTTAAGTGCTTCCAACAATTGCAACATTACTTCAATACTTCCAACAATTGAAACAGTATTGTATGAATCAAATAAGTGTTTCCTACAATGCTTTTTTGGTTCCATTGTAATAGAGTTATATTTGAGTTAAATTTATGGGCAGTGCAATATAAAACAGTGCTGCCTATTCTGAAAATTAAGGCGGGTCGAACCTACTGTGAGGTCACATTATGAAAGAAGACATCTAATTACATAATTTTTATCAGCTCTTGCAGACAATGTTCAATTTGCTGCGAACCAATCAGGCAGTAGAAAATAGTAAAATGCCAAGTAACCTCCAGGGCGAGAAAGAGGTGCGAAGACCATAGATGTTGATTTTGCTAAGAGAAGATATTTTCTCACAGACTGATTGAGCTGCTAAGTGTTAGCATATTCTTGATATAAATATTTGGAGCACAAGGCCCCTGTTGTTAATAGACGACAGTGAAATGTGGTAAAATGCCACTTTGTACTTTTCACTTTGTGGCACTCTGTGTAGTACTTTTCCACTGTGTGGTACTTATCCACTTTGATAGCATATATTAAGACGCGGTTTACTATGTCTAAACATGTGCCATCTAAATGTGTTTTGTAAAATGTATCGTTCTAGCATGGCCAGATAATTTGTGTGATGGATTGACAATAAGTATTACAAATGAAAAACTGTGTTAAGAATATATGTGCAAATTGTAAACCAGCCTAAATTTAAAGACATGATAAAATAAGGGCATGCTTCTACAGTTAGCATTTGACAAATATATATTAAAGTTAAGTCACAGGTACCTATTACAGATATTTAAGAATTTTATATATTTGCTTTAGAGGAAATTGTTAAGGCAAAATATATTTCTGAAAATATAATTTTCTAAGAATTTTTTTATAGTTTGCGACATTACATCACAAGCCTTTTACAAATATTTTACTAATAATGTTAATGACTTAAAAAATGAATATAAGATTAATTTTGAGTATTTTTGTAAAATTATTTCGTTATCATGGATAGAAACTTATAAACTTAATTTTTGAATTAGTGAATTGGATTTTTGAGGAGAGTTTGAAAAGAAACACTAATTTTTAAGTATTCCTTAAACTTATTTATTTTGACATAAAATTTAATGTAGGTAAATATTCTTTAAGCTTATTTATTTTGACTTAAAATTTAATGTTGGTCTTTTAGCTAGTTTTAGGTGCAGCAAGAATGAATAATTTATAAGTGGGTTATTGCGGCTTTCAACAAAATGCAAATATTTGGATAATACCATTTTAAGATAATTTAAATAGCAAATTCGAAGTACTGCATTTGCTACATTCCTTTAAATCTACTTTTACCACATTTTTAAAATGATTAAATCGTTTCATCAAATTTGGAAAGCTTGTTTCAAGCTTAAATTTATGTCTTTCCCGAAATATCTAAATTTGATAATTTATAAGGGAAGATTCGGTTTGAGATAAATAATATTTGAATAAAAACATGTTATTGAGCATGGATGTCAAATATATATGAACGCAAAATATAGGATCTACATCCAACATTTTTATTTGAATATGGCTAGCGTATAGCTTTCATTGAATTTCAAAAACTAAACGCTTTAAACAAGCGCATCGGAACACTTAAACTTTACTACCTCGTAAAAGTCAACATTCTTGATTTTGAAAGTATCACAATGAGTTCCTAAGTGGGAAAGATTCTATGAAATCTCAATAAAAGATAAGTAATGGATGACATGGAAACAGTCAGAGTAACAGGAAAGCAGTAACGTTGGAATATCGAGCTTTTTAATATTTTCTCCAGATTCGATTTAAATTCTTTAATTAATCAAACTTTCTTCGTTAGGAGAGTTATATAAAAGATGTTTTCTATATTTTTACGTTAACGAGGGGACTCGCTGGTACTTGCCAACCCCCGAAACCCCTTTCACGCGTCTGGAGGCTTCGCCTCTTATTCGCTGGCGCTCAGGAACTTTTTCGTTCTGCCCGCTACAGTATCCTGTTCGCTGGTACTCACCAACTCCATATCTCGTTTCATCAACTATGCGGTTTGCCACTTGTTCTTAATACAACAACATAAAAGAAACCGTTACTTTAATTTTAATCAATAATTTAAATATTACTTATCTTGAAATGGAAACAACGCTATTTTTACCCGATTATAATTAAAATAAGAAACGACATGTGGCAATGTATTTTAAATCATTATGCCAAATTACAAATCATTATGTCAAATTACAAATCATATGATGCTATAAGTCCAATGTTAGCCTTGCAATATTTTAACGATTTAGTCAAGGGCCACGGCTGAACCTGGCTTGTTATAATATAAATTTATCTGATTGTAATCAAAATAGAAGACAATACATGGCAATGTATTCTAAATATCATGCCAAATTTCAAATCATTTGATGCCATAGATTCGACGCGAGACTGGACAAAATATGCCACTACTTTAAAAGGACTTGGTCAACGACGGCTGCAACTGGCCTTTTTTAATATAGCGAGTTACTTCATAAAATTTTGAAAGATATTTAATATTACTTTCCGTGCGATTTAAAATAATTTCCTGATTTAATGTCTGAGTTTAGCATTAACATTTCGGAAGTTATAAGTATGATCAGTCGTTTTGAAACAACCTTTATAATTTTAATCATCCCTGATCCACTGCTGTTAATGATGTCTGTGTCTGCCAATATGTGAGTGGTGTTGAAAACCCAGACCACAGGACAGACCCGAAGGCTTACTGTTGCTAAGTGTGTGGCCGGATATGTGAGTGGTGTGATATATCTCGAACGCTTCGAATTGCATTTGTATATATATATATATATATATATATAAATAAAAATGTAATTTTAGTGTGAAAGTTATAAAATACCGGAAATCACACGAATAAGGCGCGAAGCTGCATTACAACGAGGATTCAAATATCACACCAGAAAAGTAGACAAGTAAATGGAAGCAATATATCAAGGATTGGCCGAAAGGGCTGTGACCCCCACTCCCCGGTTAAGCAAGCTTTTCATCTAGACAACACTCCCGGAAGCCGATATATTGCATAAGATATGAATACCGAATTATCAAAAATGTAAAAAGATATAAAAAGAGTGTACCAGATCATGAAATCGTGGAATAACCCACAAGACTCGAAATCCAAAACCTGCATTAAAGTGTCTTAATTCTACAATTTAAAAGTCAATAAGAATTAAAAAGTATAGTTTATAAACACGTAATTAGATACTGTACCGTGACTTCAATATTCCAATAAGCAAGACGAATACACACCGATCTATCCACACGTTTATATTCATCATAGAGGAAAGTATACACTGCATATACCTGTGTAAGGAAGGCTCGGACACTTGTTCATGATCAACCCTTTACCGGTTCTGTATCTAAATATATACGGTAACTTTCAGTTATGGTTAAACCATAAAATCTACATGTGATGTTGCTCAGAAAACGCTTCAGAAATCCTTGTGCAATTGAACCATGGAGGAAGCCAATTTCGCTGTTATAACGATCATTAACGTTACTGTTTATTCTTTTGTTTCGTATAAGGATCTGTATTCGATTTGGATTTATCCAAAATGTTTAACGTTAACAGAAACTCCGAACAACCAAAATAAAAATCTAAATTTTCTGGATTTGTCTCTGTACAAACTTCCTGATGGTTCCACTGGATTTCGACTCTACGATAAACGTAGAGATTTTAAATTTGAAATAAATTACATTGTTTCTTGGAATTCATGTTTACATCGGAATGTGTACAGAAACATAATATTGAATCAACTTATACGAAGCAAAAGAATAAAAAGTAACGTTAATGATCGTTATAACAGCGATATTGGCTTCCTCCATGGTTCAATTGCACAAGGATTTCTGAAGCGTTTTCTGAGCAACATCATATGTAGATTTTATGGTTTAACCATAACTGAAAGCTACCGTATATATTTAGATACAGAACCGGTAAAGAGGGTTGATCATGAACAAGTGTCCGAGCCTTCCTTACACAGGTATATGCAGTGTATACTTTCCTCTATGATGAATATAAACGTGTGGATAGATCGGTGTGTATTCGTCTTGCTTATTGAAGTATTGAAGTCATGGTACAGTATCTGATTACGTGTTTATAAACTATACTTTTTAATTCTTATTGACTTTTAAATTGTAGAATTAAGACACTTTAATGCAGGTTTTGGATTTCGAGCCTTGTGGGTTATTCCACGATTTCATGATCTGGTATACTATTTTTACATCTTTTTACATTTTTGATACTTCGGTATTCATATCTTATGCAATATATCGGCTTCCGGGAGTATTGTCTAGATAAAAAGCTTGCTTAACCGGGGAGTGGGGGTCACAACCCCCGGCCAATATTTTGTATATTGCTTCCATTTACTTGTCTACTTTTCTGGTGTGATATATATATATATATATATATATATATATATATATATATATAATCAATAAACGACGCAGATCGTCAATTTTAGGGCAACTCAGGAAATTGAAAACTATGCTGCTAGAAACAGAAAATTGGAACATCCTTATAAAATCAATCATTTTGTATATATAGTTGAATTGAAAAGCAAATACATTAATTTACAGAATCCTCATGTTCTCAAGATATTATACTTTTTTGCTATGAAATAGAAAATGATGATATAAAATTCAATATTTTCCTTATTATCAAATTACTGAACGCTTTGAAATAAGATCTTAGTAAATAAAATATCCATTTTTAACCAGAAAAAAAAGAATATTATTTATTATGTAAATTAGATATCACGAAATATGAGAATATTCACTTTTCCACATGCAAACCTCCACAGAAGCAAGCAGTATTCATGAAATGCCGTGAGCATATTTTAATTAATAGTAATAATAAGCTTATTTCTACATAACGTGATTTTTTATAAAGTATTTTAAAATGTTCTTTATATTCCCGCAATAATAATCTCATAAAAATTTTGAAAGATAAACGTTATATTGAACTTCTAATTATTTAAATGTAAAAAGTATAAAATTTGTACTTAATTTTAAAGTTTCATATATTTGAATTTCAAGAGCTAAATATTTAAAACAACTCCTTCACAACAGTTGAATCTTAATTCCTCATAAAGGGCAATATTTAGTATTTCAAAAATAGCGCAATGAAGCTGATAAGCGTGAAAGATTCTATAAAGTGTCAATTTGAGATGAGAAATGGGTAATTCCGAAGAATTTTCACTAAAATTAAAGCTGCAATATTGAACAATTGAGTCATTATACTTCAGAATTGTTAGAAAGTATCAGCATGTATTTCAGATTGCATAATTATTATTAGATTTAATATATAAGTTTATTTTGGTATTTTTGTGCATTTTCAGTGTATTACAAAGCATATATAACAGAAAATTATTGTGGTGGGTAATATTCGGTCCTGTTCTTGATTAAGTCAAACGCTGTGAGCTTCCTTCAATACAAATCAATCATTTTTTCAACAATGGCTGTGTATTTATTTTATTACATTGTTTTTTTCAAATAAAATTATATATATATATATATATATATATATATATATATATATATATATATATATATATATATATATATATTAGAAATATATATATATATATATATATTAGAAATATGTAATAATAAAAGAATAAAAAAAGTTCAAGTAATATTAACATCACCATAGAAGCAAATTCACGACTATAATGCCGATAAGAGAAGAGAACAGCACCAGATATATATATATATATATTGATTTTCTTTCCTATTTATCGCTAAAGTTAATCTTCTAAAATATTTCGTATACATTCTCATATACATGTATCTTTTCTGATGTTGGCAACAACTGACCGACGCTTGTGTATGCATTTGGCTTATCTGTGTTGTGTTATTAGAAATTAGTTTGATGACTTTATAAACTGTTGTTAAAAAAATCGACCCAAATAGTATTATTTCTGTCATCATTGTTTTCCATAGAAAATGATCGTATACAAATTTTAATATAAGATTCAAGTTTTTCATATAATTTATCTGTGCATAAAATTCGTTCTAAAATTAGCATTTTTTTACCATACCCACCCACTCACACAAACACACACATACACTCAAGACACACATACACACGCGCACCCATAATCACATATACAGACACATAAACACACATACAGACATATAAACACACATACAGACATATAAACACACGCACAGACATATAAACACACACACACACACAATCACATATACACACATAAACACGAACACACACACATATAGACACACATATCACCTATACATATGCAAGGTCAAACATCTTTCAAAATGTTTTCAAAGTATATCGGGAAGTTCTTAAATACGCTTATCCGTCAAACTCCGGGATTCGTAAATTGCAGGAGGAAAATACGATAGTATAATAAGTAAACGATTGCATGAAAACGATCCTTTTTATAAAATGGGTGAATGCTTTTGTATATACTTTCAACAAAACCTATATATAATACATTTTAGGAAACTTGACGAGGTTTACCAAAATTTCTTACCATTACAAAGCTGCCAAATTATAAACCATCCTATCTAATTTTTCTAGTAAATGGATACGCAAATGCCATAAATTTAATTTCAAAAGCTAAATGTTTTGAACAAATGCATTGAAAACACTAAAACTTTAATGTCTCGTAAAAGTCAAAATTCACGACTTCGAAAATAGCATAATGAGTCGTTAAATAGGGAAAGATTCTATAAAGTATCAATAAAAATGAGTTGTGGTTGAAGAGGGAACACTTTCAGTAAAATGAAATATTTAATAAAGTGTGAAGATTTGCCTCCAGTAAAATAAAGTGTGAAGCTTTGCGCCTCGATAAGCAATGTATCGGGGAAAATTTCAATTTGCAAAGTTATAGAAAACTAAGAGTTACGCCTTTCAAAGCCAGTCAAACTGACACTCATGAAAGTTAAATTCCTTTTAACTTTTTCATACTGTAGAATACAGTATAGTGAAAGTATTATTTTTGCGAAAATTATCGATTCCGTAATTTTGAGGCTAATATATATTTTATGAGCTTCCGAAAACGTTTTGTCTATTTTTAAAGTTATGTCCGTCTGTCTGTGGTCAATTACTTGTGTATATGGTATCTGTAACAAATATTAACGGATTTCCATGACACTTTATATACAGCTTTGTTATCGAAAAATCTTGAATTAGATAGTAATTTTTTAACTTCGAGCGAAAACTCTTCGATAATGCCTCCGATATTTTTTATTTGCTTAACATGTATCATGAGATAGAGTGAAATGGTAGTGAAAAATAGCTTCGATATGGTAGTGAAATGGTATGGCAGTGAAAAATAAGTTTGATACAATATTTGTGTTCGTGAAGATATTAGACCCCTATGAGATGTACAGTGCTCATTACCCTCCTTTAGGGGTGTACATTGCCAAACTTCGTATCCATCTAAAGATTTTTAAGCCATTTAAAACGAAGGGTAACAACTATATTTTGATCATTTGGACTAACGTTACAGATTTTTCAAATTTTTTTCTTGCAAAATTGGAAAAAAAAATCACAAGATAATTAAAAATGAATTTTGGTATGAGATATGCATTATCATAGCATCCAATTTCTAAGCTGTTGGTCGTTCAGATTTTCCACTATACAACTGGCAGACGGAGGAATAATCAAGCAGCCATTGTATTTTATTGTGTAAGCAGATATACAAAAGATATATTAAACAAGAAAGATCAATCATGCCGAAAGCATTGATTATGAAACACTTTCCAACTACAATGCAATTTTATTTAAATATCTCTAAAATGCGATACATTCAGCGGTAATAATTTTAAAATTATCACAATACTACAATTATTTATTATACTTGAAAACTTAAAACTTTATTGAAAAGAAAAATAACTTTATTCAAATGGCTTCATCGAAATATAAATAGCCTGGCTCTCTATATAAAAACTGTGAATATTTCATTCATAAACTTTTATTTCCTCTCTTTCATTCAGCGGCGATATTTTTTTAAATTATTACAATACTACAATAATGTATTTTACTTAAAAACTTTAAACCATGGAGGAAAAAGTACTTTCTAACTCCATGCTTAAAACTTCATCGAAAAAGGCAATGCAAAATCGTCTGTCCTTGAAAATCAATGAATGATTCATTTATATTAGTTATACTCCAGACCCCAGAGCTAAATAATTTTGCGTTAAAAATTCAGCAATTCTTATACAACTTATCCCACAGCTTGATGTGTTCACATTCTGTATACGTTAAAATTAGGCTTCGTTGTAGAAATAATCAAAGTTTGATGATCATTTGAACTCAAAAATAATGTCGTTGCGTTGGCGCAGTATATAGATGCACAGAAGTAAAGCAACATCAAAGCGGTTTGAGGACGGATGAAACATTAAATATAAATTAAAAAGAACTTAAGTTGAAAGAACCTAATAAATAAGATTAAAAGAACCTTATAAATTAGAACTTAAATTAAAAGAACTTAATAAATTAGAAAAGATCACGATTTTGACACACGGTGGATGTCCCTTACCGGCCGTCCAAATAGTTGCTCTTAGTCCTCTGGACGAGTCGGGCGGTCTGGGTCTTCAACACGGTGGATGTCCCGGCCGTCCAAATAGATGCTCAAGTCCTCAGGACGAGCCGGACGGTCTGGGTCTTCAACACGGTGGATGTCATATTTTATTTTGAAGTGTGTCGCGTGATCTCTTCGTATAATATGGGTTGAAGACCCAGACCGACCGGCTCGTCAACAGGGACATGAGCAACCGATTAGCCGGCCGCGTATAATATGGGTGTAATTATTATTTTAATTTTTATTTAAAGAACTGCCGAACGTATTTTGAGGAAATATTTTTATATATTATGGGTAATTTGAATATTTCCTAAAATTTTCAATGCATTTTGTGAATTTTAAATTCGCTTAAAAATGTTTGAAAAATTAGGTCCCATAGGGTTCAATGTATCATTTTTTCAACCCGGATTCAATCCAAAAGTAATTGAGTGATACTATTTTTTTACATTTCCATATTTCCAACAGACCGTTTCAAAAACATACTAAAGTTTTATTTTGATGATTTAATATTTCACGGCTGTTATCTTGCGAACAGACTGATAGACAGACAGAATAACCAAAGTCATAAACACTTTTCAACTATTTTGTAAAGTGTTAAAAAGATTGCGCTACCTCGTTTAATTTTTTTTTCCAAAAAAAGTGTTAATGGAATTAAAATGTTACATGTGAACGAAATATTTGGTTAGCAATGCTTAATTTTGATGAGTATTATAACACAAAATGTTATCTGTATTAAGACATGAAAATGTAACAGATCCTAGCAGTCGAATGGTAAGTTTATGAAATTGCTAGTATATTTTTTTAGTATAATGTTTGTTATAACATTCCAAATCAATATAGGGGATATTAGATATATTCAGGATGTTCAGTTCTATCGGTGCCCAATGGCTATTTCCTCAACCACAGAGACACACTTCCAATTGCAAAAATGTTTCAAATTTTAAAATCTATTATCTTAGAAACAGTTTAAATCAATAAATGCATTTCTAAAAGAAATACGAAATATAAATTTTTATACAGTCCCCCGGTCCTATCAATTATATCTAGGAAATTATGCAAAATAAAAAAAAATATCCTTTTAAGACCAAAATGGACCGACATATAGCTGTTTAAATTTGGAGCACTTTTTGTGCTGAGAAATGGTCAATACGGTTCCAGATAAGTTGGTTGCCTGAAGCGGGACATTTTTATGCGTGGAAAAGCGACTTAAGTCATAAAGTTTAATGCTTCATAACTCGGTGAATTTTGGTCGGAAAAGGAAGATTTTTTTTTATTTGCATGAAATTGTATGAGGATTATTTTACTAAATATCATTGGTAGGACTGGGGGATCGTATAAAAAATTATATTTCGTATTTCTTTCAGAAATGTATTATTGATTTAAACTATTCCTAAGACCATAGATATTAAAATTTAAAATATTTTTGCAAGTATATCTCTGGACTGACGGTTGAAGAAATAGCCATTGGTCACCGATAGCTCTGGACGCCCTGTGTATATATATTAATGGAAACTAGTCTTTACATTTCTATTACTGATATTTATTTTGGAAATAATATATTTTTTTTTCATTTACAAAATATAGAGGGGACAACCATAAATAATAGTTTTCCAATGTGTAAAGTATTTAAATAACAAATAAACTGACTTTAAAATACAAACAACAATATTTACTGGTATTGTAATTATGATTGTAGTAAAGTTGTAATGTATAGTAAATATGTACCAATACATTTCCCGTTGTATTAGAATTCTTTAGATACGCATGTTAATATTTTATCAGACCTAAAACCAACCAAACTCTGTAAAAACTATTTGATTTGAGTAGCATATAACAACTTTTTAGAGATTGGAATAAAAAAGAATGTTTTGTAAAAGGTCTAATCCGATTACGAGGTTTTTTTTAAAGAAAGAAAGAATCTTCGAATATTCATGGATTTAAAGTGACATTAGTCGTTGATATTGACCAAGAAGATGGACGTCTGGAGAGATAAATTGTAGTTACACATCTTCTGTCGATTACGATTTCGACTGATTGCATTTAAAGCGATGCATTTCACTTCTTCCAGATATTGGATATTCTAAAGTAAACTGTTTGAGGAAATTGGTGAGAAATATCCTGTCGATTATGTAAGCCTCTTTTATGTATATCCTAAAGGATTTCTAACATTTAGTTAATTTCTCGATCATTTTGAGAATTGTATATGCTTGCTGTTCTAGGAAATCTCTTGTCAAAAGATTTTTCTTTGGAACTCAAATATGTGTTTCTTAAAAGAAAATATTTTTATTTTGTATTTCAGTACAAAAATCGAATACATTTATTTCCAGCATAAATTGGGCTAATTAAATGGACATCAGAAAATACTGTTGAATTGCTACTTGTTTTGAGTTAGAATAATTTAATATGTTTAGAGAGGTAAAAAAACCACATTTCTATTTTGATTACACTAGATACTAAAACTGACTGAGTATTTGTTGGAGGTTTTTTCATTGTCCAGGTTTAAGGTACAGAGTTCTTCACTATTACTTATCTTCATCATATGCTATTTTCTATTACGAATGTACTCGTACCTCCATTCATGAGAAAAAATACTTTGAGTAATACTTTTGTATTTGAACGCCAATAGTCATTTATTTACTGTAGAAATACCTTATTTCTCCGTCCATAACGTTTGGCGAGATTTTGGCGACGAATTTGGTGGAATATCGCCAACTCGGCAAATTTTTTTTTAAATGTTGCTAAATTAACGAAAATCTCGCCAAATGAATAAAAATGACTGCAAATCAATGAAAATGACGACTAATGGAAGAGAATTCAATATCTTGGAAAGAATATAAGTACCTACTATAACAATAACATTTTTTTAACTGTAAGAGTAGTAAATTCATTGCATTATATAAGGAAAGTCATGTGCTGCCCACATCAGAATTTTTCGTTATACAACATTTCTAGGGAAGCCTTTAACTACCTATAATAACTTTGGGACGAAATTTCCACTAGTGCACACGTTATGACCATGCCCAAAACAAACAAATTGGATTCCTGCTCCCTTGATGGAGAATTCTAAAAGTTAAATAACAAACTCGGCAACAAAGCGAGATAGAAGAAGAAAAATCGATTACAAAGATGTAGAGCCAATACTCCACAACTTTGTATTCGACTTTTTAACAGTTTCTTTTGTAGTAGCAATTTCAATGTCGTTTATTGCATAATAGACAGATCTAATGAACAACAATCGACCCTGAAACAGTTAGAGAAGGCATTAATTTAACACAATACAGTTACAGGTGAGTGGTTCTATTCATAAATACTCGAATAAACAACACTTGTATGCACAAGAATGTAATGTACAAACTGTACAGAGTCCACTTCGATGATAAAAGCTTGCAATTTCATCCCAGTAGCACAACCGTAGATCGTCGGATAGCCGGTTTGGAGAGCCACGGTTCGATTCCCGATTGGGGCAGTAAGGTTTTTACAGTGGCTCTCAAAGAAACCAACCCCGTAGGTTAGCACAAAGGTGTCGGTTGAGGTCGGTGGTTGAGGCAACAAATATCTTTACAATGGCGCCCGAACAAATAAACTCTGTAGGTTAGTACAGAGATTTAGATAATTTTAACTAAGATAAAGGATATGAGGTTTACAAAATTTTGACAGGAGTGAGTAAGGAAAGGGAATAGTAAGAGGGGAACCAGAGATAGCAGCAATTTTGGCATGGTAATCAGCAATTCCATTTCCAGATATATTATTGTGAGCTTTTACCCAAGAAATATTGACAAGGTTTTTGGCAAGGAGAGCTTTGGATTTAATGGAATTAAGATAATTAGATTTATCTTTTATTGAGTTAAGAGCTTGAATGGAAGAGAGGCTATCGGAAAAATATTAACTGCGGTATTGTTAGAGGAAGTCCAGTCAATAGCAAAGGAAATAGCGGTAAGTTCGGCTTGAAATACTTTATTCCTGTTGTCAAGTGTATAGGAGAGAACATTTTCCAGAACATCATGTTTAAAAATACAGACTGAAAACCAATGTTATTGTCATATTTGAACCATCAGTATATATATTATACATATATATATTATAAATAGACAGAGTCTTTATCCATTCTGTTAACTAAATTTACGGATCTTTTAGAGGGGGTGAAAGTTAGGGAAAGGTGTCTGAAGTCTGAAGACCTCAGACCGTGCCACTCACATAGTGGGTTTAGAGTAGCTAGCTGCACGGCCGGGAAAGGATACCTCCTGTACTCAGGAGGTACCCAAGGTCTACCATCCCGCCAAACGAACTTTTATGTAGGTCTAAAAATATAACAATTGACGAAAAATATTGTGACTAAACAGACAGTTTTACATTATATTTGAACTTGACAAGTACGTCCATTTTACAAAAATGGGAAAAGAGTTATTGCGAATATAGATAAAAAGATCATTGAAAAATAAAATTTAGAATGAGGTATAGTAACATAATAAAAAAAAGATTAAAATTAAAGAAAATAATACAATTTCAAAAGTAAAATTTAGAAAATATATGAAAAGAAATTATATGAAAAGGTAAAAAAATTAGGCATATGAAAAACAGAAACAGAAATTTAGAAAAAATTGAGAAAAGAAAAATAAGAAAAAATACAAATAAAAAGGGTCAAAAGAAAAAGAAAGATCCGAGAATATAAGAACAGTTAACAAAGTTTTTTTTTTTTTTTTTTTTTTTTTAACAAAAAATAAAGGGAACACAATAAGTTAAAAAGAATGACATAAAGGGGTTCATTGATCAAAATTAATTGAGAGCAGAATATGCTCATAAGATTAGGTTACTTTATTAGAAATTTCCATGGCAACAGGAATCCAATTTTTAATTTTATCTACTGAAGAGCGATTTGAACGAACTTTGGAGAACCAAATTGATTTATTAGAGGGGGAAGGTTTGCAGAGATGAAAATTTTTAGAAAAAGGACAATCGAAAATGTAATGGTCAGCGTTACCGAATTTATTGCAAATACAGTTAGAGGTGGATTTAATTTTGAAAAAGTATTAGGTAATCAAGAAATGGGCCATGACCAGTAAGAAAGTAAATGATGAATTTATTAAAAATTTGTAAATTAGGATTCACGATAGGGAGGTAAGAGAGTATTCTAGCCGGATCACCAGTCCTGGTGGAAATATAATCACTAAGATAATTTTGCCAAAGATTAAGGTTATGAGATTTACAAAATTTTGAGAAGAGCGAGTAAGGACAGGGAATAGTAAGAGGGGAACCAGAGATAGCAGCAATTTTGGCATGGTAATCAGCAATTCCATTTCCAGATATAATATTGTGTGCTTCTACCCAAGAAATATTGACAAGGTTTTTGGCAAGGAGAGCTTTGGATTTAATGGAATTAAGATAATTAGATTTATCTTTTATTGAGTTAAGAGCTTAAATGGAAGAGAGGCTTTCGGAAAAATTATTAACAGGGGTATTATTAGAGGAAGCCCAGTCAATAGTAAAGGAAATAGCGGTAAGTTCGGCTTGAAATACTGTATTCCTGTTGTCAAGTTTATAGGAGAGAACCTTTTCCAGAACATCATGTTTAAAAATAAAGACTGAAAAACCAGTGTTATTCTCAATATTTACCAGTATATATATTATAAATGGCAGAGTCTTTATCCATTTGTTAACTAAATTTACGGACCATTTAGAGGGGTAAAAGTTTGAGAAAGGAACAAGGAAATCAAAACTTCTTAAAATGCTGGTATCTATGTGTTGTGGAAAAAGTTTTTACTTATGGTTCTGCCATATGGGTAAAAAACTAAACAAAATGTAATTTAAAATCTTCTTTCACTTCAAAGGATCTTCCTTCTAAAAATCTGCCCAGGCTACCGTACAACATCTATTATCTCCTTATTTCCTCTCACTGGTATTCCCCTCATTTACTTTACAATTTCTACCCTCTACAATAAATTTAATTTTTGGAAACAAGCATTGATTCCTTTTTCGTCTCCCTCCCTCCCGCCTCCCTCTGATTTAGATGTCGGAAGTCTGAAAGTGACCCTAGTGTGACTAGCACAGATTCAGTGGACTCTAAAAGATGGAGTGTCGATTTCTAATTGAGAGGATAACGACCACGCAAGATACTGACTTGGGTAAAAACTGTAGTGGCAGGAGGCAAACCTGAGGTAAAAATAGCAGGATGTGGTCAGTCTGGTTCGCAGTGCCGGCCAATCTGACATTAGATGGTGGAGAATGCAGAGTTCACTTCGACAAGAGCTAGCAATTTTGTCCTAACAGCTCAACGGTAGAGCATCAGCTGGCCAGTTCAGAGATGCAGGGTTCGATCCGCGATTGGGACAGGAAGGTTCTCTACAACTGTTCAAAATGCCCTTCATCCGCAGCCATGCATATTTGAATTCAAGAAAAAATACAATAGCAAAATTTGACAAGCAGAGCTGGTCGCACTTTGTATCAGGCTTTGATAAGACATTTTGATAGATATTTATTGCTTTTAACATACACGTTTCATTTGTTTCTGGTGACGATTCACACAGTGCTTTACAACTTTTCAATTGGCCTTTTTCGTGGGTTGTCGAATTCGTCGTCCTAACATTTTCAATTATCCGCGACAGAGTCCTCAATATGTATAGCCATGGACCTGTCTTTAAAGTCATTGGAGTGGTGAAGGATTTTCCTAGAGAATTTATTTAATAGCATTTAATTACTTTCCCTATATACATAGTGTAATGTAGAGGGAAAGTATTGTGAAGTACTCGAAATTTCGAATTTGATTTTCGTGCACGCTTCAAGCATCTGCGAATTCAAATGGAACGTTTTTGAAGTGATCTGTGTGTGTGTGTGTGTGTGTGAATGCGATATATCACTTACGGAGGAAGGGTTACAAACGTAATTTGATACGATTAGTAGAATCGGTAACTACTGGAACCTTATTGATTTTGAACGCAATCGAAGGTTAGAAATATTTCCAAATTTTTGAATGAGATTTTGAAAGAATCATTAGAAATAAGAATCTTCAACAATGTTACATATTTAATCATTTCGTACGTAATTTTTTATTGGGAAACGAATGCAATAATCACTAAAATGTTAGCATGAACTTTTCTTGAAATAATGTACATTTTTAAATATATGTATGAAAAATTTACATAAAATTAAAAGAAGTATTAACTCTTCGTGAAATACTTTCATTTATCAAGTGCAATACCATGCGACAGATTTATCCATTCCATTCTTATGGGTCTAGGTCCTTCTGTTCTATTCACGTCAGAAAATAATGTATGTAATATTTTTGCATTTTGAAGCCCAACAATTTACCAGTACTCATTCATTTATTTATATGTAAGACAAGTATTTCCCTTCATGTGTCTGTAACGCTCGGCGATAAATTTAGAGAACTTAACGAAAAATCAGACGAACTGTAGCCAACTTGGCGGTTTTGGGTGGTATAAAATGGATCAAAATATCTCAGAAATGATGTTAAATTAACCAAAGTAAAGCCAAAATTAATAAATTAATGATAATAATATCTTATTATTCTTAATGCGGATACTATCAATATTGAAAATTGTGAAATTAGATTTGCGCGAAATATATGTTTGTTGGGTACGTCAAAATAGTCTTACAGATTATCATCGCTAAATGTACAATCAAAAGTTAAAAAAATTGTGCCGTGGATATTGTACCTATGTTTTCACTGTAAAAGGTGTACATTAATTGCAGTATGTAGAGAAATTATGATGTGTTTCCCACATCAGATATTTTTAAAATGTGAGTAATCCAATTATCTAGTTTATCCTGAAAAAATCCTCTGCGAATGTATTTGACCAAGAGGTAATTAAGCAGTTTTAATATTTATGACTATTTACGACGAAACAAAGTGCACACTTTTAGGCACCGTATTTCGACAATATTTCCCGAAAGGTCATGACACCAATAAATTCACGTAACACAAATTGCAGGTGTGATTGGGGAAAGGATGTCCTAGGGCCAAGGCTTAAACCAAGATTCATTGGATACTCAAGAAGCCAATGATGAGCAGATGCGGCAGCGCACCGAGGAGTCTCAATTGAAAGCAAGGAGGGTGTATCTGGACCTCAGGCAAAATGACGTGGCGACAAGGAGATAAAGTCAACGAATATAATGGTAATTATAATTCAAGAAGCGAAGAGAGCTGTCATGAAATTATTGGAATGATAATTTAAGCAGTGTGATTCATATCAATGATTATCCAAAGATGAGAGCGAGTCGTGATTATACAGAATGATAATGCAAAAGTTACGAGAGTCGTGTTTTCAAGCAGTGTAGTGTGAAAGCCCCAGGCCGTCCGGCTCGTCCAGAGGACTTGGAGCAACAGAATGGACGACCGGGAAGGAAGCAGTGTAGTGTGTCGTTATTTTAAATATTAAAATGGTATAGGAAGGGACAAAGTTGACTCCAAATGTCATAAAAAGAAGAGGCAAAAATTCCAGTCATGCTGAGCAACATCCCCGATAAACAGAGGTATGCGCCAGTTTGTTTATATATTAGTCAATTGCTGATTTTGGAATACTATTCTAAAGACCTGGTCTCACACTGTGCTTTTCTCCTCCTCAAGCGTTTATTAAAGTTAATGTAATTTTAATTATAATAATAAGATGTGTGAATAAATTAGAATTTATTTTAAAAGTTAAAATTGTGGATTGTAATGTGTAGTGTTTTAATTAATGATAATGTTAAGGAACTCTTGCAAATAGGTAATGGTGGGTTATTGCGTCTACGATAAAAATGTACGAACTATACGATTCACCACCACTTCAATTAAGAATAATAATTTAATCCATAAAATATAATTTTATTCATAAAAAACTAAACTCGAATTAAATGTTTCTTATTTATAACCACAGTATTTTAAGCACATTTTTTTCCCATTAATATATTGTTTTCGAAGAAATAGGATGAATTTCGGACAGGATAGATTTTATTTACAAATCTTCTATCTGTCATGTCTGGGAAAGTTTTTTGCTTGACAGCGCTTTGGAGGTGACAGGGCATAAGCTTTGAAGCATACAAAAATCATATTGATATTTATAAAATTCCCAGTAATCACTTACTTTGACCATAAAAAATATTACATTTAAATAACTAGAGATTCAACCGACATTATTAACACTTTATTAAAAACGCTAATAAGCAATATACACATTATTAACTTCTTAACTATTTCACAAGGTCTCAAAACAACCATCTAATACAATAAAACAGTCATTTTCTAAGCTTAAGTTATTTACAAAACAGATGATTATATTTACAGAACACTGGTGTATTCACAATTCTAACTTTCACTCAAAATATACAGCAAAAAATTCTATACTGATTTATATGAAATTTAGTATTAAAATCTATATTTATTACTAAATAAAATGCATTACTTTTTCTGTGCAATTGCATGAGTAAGTAAAATTGTGAATTCACTATAATTGTAGAAATACCCCCATGGATTGCTAAAATTAACTTCAAACAACTTGCCTGGTACACCGACATTGTTTTATTGTTCTCTTTTTCGTTATTGATTTACATATCATTTATGGAGATAGGTTTGGTTCTCAAACAATTGGAATTGAAGATTTTATGAAAACAGCACGTATCAGGATTACCTACAGACATTGGAAAATTTTAAAAAAATGTCTTATTTTCTCTCTCTTTGAGTGTATGTGGACCTGTTGGGTCATTGTTGGAGCAGGTGTTAGAAAAATTAAAGATATGTTTTTTATTAATTTAAGTGCAATACATGGTAATAGATATTGAAGTATTGGAATCATGTCGAAACTCGCCACTCGAGTTTTCAACGCATCTGCACGTTGTGGGACCTCTGGAACACGAAAAATCCATTTTTAGCATAACGTCTGTATGTATGTATGTCTGTTTGTCTCTCTGTGCAATATATACTCTAACTCAAAAATTTACCGAATTTGACAAAATTTTATAGGTAAGTGACTTGTGTGTGTCCCTGCTGCTGATTTGATTTTGGTACGATTCGAGGTAAAAGGACCCGCATGTTTTTGCGAAATGGTCAACAAAAATCTCATGTATCCACTCCAGCTGAAAACCTAATTAACAATATTTCATTAAATTTAGTAGATATGCCACTTGTAGGATACCCTAGTGCTGATTATATTTTGGTACGATACGAAAAGAAGAACCTGCCTTTTTTAAAAAATAACCCGTAAAAAATCGCCAAATTTTAAATACAGACGGTCCTTTGCACGATGGTCCTTTGCTTTATGGAAACGATTTTGATAATTAATTTTTATGCATAAAGGGCGTATTTCTTGCGGCAATTTGCTTCTATCTGATAGACTTGATTCCTGACTGTAGCTCTAGCTCGAATTTTCCATGAAAGTAAACTTTTTCTTAACACCGTCGTGTCAATTTTATCCCACTTCTCTTGGGTCGTTTTCCAAAGTCGGTTCAGTGTTCTTGGATGCCGTTTTCCTAAGGCTCGTTTTAACAAACCGAAAGCGCAAAAGTCCATATGAGAAACGTCAAGTGATTTTACAGGTATTTTATTAAATGGGATACATTTTATTCCTGTTTCTGATTAATTTTTTACTAAACATGCGGCAGTTGACTTAGACCTGTGACTAAAGGCTTTGTCCATATGAAGCTCAACTTTATTGATGTCATTTCCATATAAAGTTGGAATTTCTTCTTCAAAAATTGGTTTTGAAATATTCTACTGATAGTAGAGTGAATTAATTTTAGCTTTACTTGAGACTTTTTTGAGTTTTAATTTACATTTGTAACAAAATCCTGCAACTATCCTGAATCATTTTGGGAACTTTTCTGTACATTGACGAAGTTATTTCATATGGTCCTTTTCGTCAGCTGCGTAATAGAAAAGTGCTCTTTTTTATTACAGCCACTTAAATGCGCTCACGCCTCATCGAGTGTTACCACAAATTTCCATTTATCAGCAGCTAGATGTTTCTCATTTAATTTTCTACAATTTGTTTTTCTTTCCGCAGTATGCTTTGGCAAAACCAGAAAAACTTTAGATTTAAACATATTTTTTAACTTCAAATCGAATAATTTTACTTACAGTGCCAGAAGACATTCCCATGTTTCGATGCAATGGATCTTTGTGTAGGTGGATTTTCTATTAGGATAAGAGACTTCACTTTCTTGATATTTACCAGCGTTCGAACAGTCTTAGGATGCCATTTTGTGGCCATTTCATCATTTTTACTTTCAGCTAGATGCTTCTTCCCTTTCAAATTTAATATATTAAAAACTATTTCTTTGAAATGCAGTAACCCCGATTTTTACACCGCTTTACAATTTGTTGATTCTAACATTTTTCCTCCGAAAACGCATTTACGTAACCTTCGAATCATCTATCAATTTCAGGAGCCATTTTCAAAATAAATGTTTTATTGTACATTCCAATCAAAACAAAAGAGTAGCAGACGATTATATTGAAAATACCAAACCTTTATCTGAAAATACTAACGAGAAACATAAATACAAAATTGTTTCCATAAAATGCGAACGACCTTTAGAAACTACGCGTGTCGAAATGTATCAATTAAATGCTTATTTTATACGTAATTTTTGATGAGAAAAATAATATGACCAACCCCATTACTCTAGGACTAACCGTTCTCTTGATATTTGAGTCACTAGTCTAGATTTTGAATCACTAAACCTGTGCACAAATGATGAATGTTACATTGTGAAAGGGAATCGAATTTTGAGAATGCTCCTTAACAGACTAGTTGCGGAATCATAGTAATATTTATAATATTTGAAAAAAGAAAGTTGTTTTTAACATTTTCCTAGATAGTTGAAAAGTGTTTATGACATTGGTCATTCTGTCTGTCTGTCTGTCCATTCGCGCGATAACTGCCGTAAAAATGACTTTATCAAAATGAAATTTTAGTATGTTTTTTAGACGGTCTGTGGGACCTATGGGAATATAAATGAATAATATCACCCAATTAGTTTTGGATTGAACCCGGGATGAAAAAGAGGAATACATTGAACCCTATGGAACCAAATTTTTCAAACATTTTATAAGCGAAGTTAAAATTCCCAAATTGCTTCAAAGTTTTTAGAAAATATTCAAATTATTCCCTAAAATATTTGAACAAAATGTGTTCGGTAATTTTTTATATAAAAATTAAAATAATAATTACACCCATATTATATGAAAAGCTCACATGATTCACACTTCAAAATAAAATTCCATCCATTTTTTTCCTAATGTCAAAATCATGATTTTTAAAGTTCTTTTAAATTTAGATTTATTGTTGCATCCGTCCTAAAACCGTTTTGTTTTTGCGTATTTTCTGTGCATCTATATTGTGCGCCAACGCAATTACACCATTTTTGAGTTTAAATGATCAACAAATTTGATTGTTTCTATAACGAAGCCTAATTCTAACGTATGTAGAATGTAAACAAATCAAGCTGTAAGATGAGTTGTATAAGAAGTGCTGACTTTTTTTTAACGCAAAATTACTTAGCTCTGGAGTCTGAAATATAGGTGATATGAATGAAATATTCATTGATTTTACATATAGAAGCATACGATTTTATAGCATCGCCTCTTTTGATGAAGTTTTAATTATGGAGTTAGAAAGTACTTTTACCTCCATGGTTTTAAGTTTTTAAGTGAAATGTATGATTGTAGTAGTGTGACAATTTAAAATATATCACAGTTGAATGTATCGCATTTTAGATATGTTTAATTAAAATTGCATTTCAGTTGGACAGTGTCTCATAATCAATGTTTTATTCTTGATTTTTCTTGATTGATCTTTCTTGTTAGAATACAATTTTACGTTTAAAATTTTATCTGTGTACAAAAGTATTCACAATAATATTTGAGTAGACTTCAGCCTACAATCAGTAAACATCTTTGTCTATTAAAATATTACTCTACAAAGCTTTAGATCAAAAGATTTATTTTCAGATACATAACTTTGTTTCTGCGGATTAGCAGATTTTCGGCTAATCCGATTTTGGGGATATTCCGAAAGAAAATAAATCTGCTCAAATGTTACATGGATTTACGGTTGCAGTTGCTTTTGATGTTGACGAAATATGATGGATGCCCGGATGGATGAGTTCAACGACAAATCTCCGCCATTGATCATATTTGGGAAAGTTTTGGGGATAAAATATTTTAAGGTGACAGATCTTGAGCTCAGAATCAGGAAAATATATATAGGTATACACGGTTTTCTGTTTCTTTTTCTTTTTTTTTTTTTGCGCGTTTTCTGTTTTCTAATAGAAAATGTGAAAATCCAGTATGAAGAAAATACATGATGCTTAAACATATAATAAAAATTTTGTTTTAGAATAAAATTCAAACATGTTTTATATTTTGAATATTATATAGTTTTAGAAGTAATTATTTTTCTTTTATAAACAGTTTTTAAAAATAATGCAAATAGATGTAGGTACTGCCATTTTGAAAGAAAAAATCTGATGTGGGCAGCACATGACTTTCCCTGCAGACTTATATTCACGTTATATTTATTTTAATTACATTTAATTCACTTTTAATTCAATTTTCGTTCTCATTTGATAACTGGACTTCTTTTCAAAGGTGGCGTAGAGAAAATACGAAAAAAACTAAAATATCTCGAGAACGGCTAGTCCTAGTGTAATGGGGTTGATTTTATTCTTTTTGTTGTAAAAATTACGTATTAAACGAGCATTTAATGGATATATTTGAGTATACCTAGTTCTTTAGTTTAGATTTTGACGAATTTTGCGGGCCATTTGGCAAAAAAAGGCAGGTTATTTTTTACCGAATCGTATCAAAATCTAATCAGCACCAGAGTAACTCACAAGTGACTCTTCTACCGAATTTTGTGAAATTCGGTCCAGTAGTTTTTCAGTTAGAGTGGATACACGCTTTTGCGGGTCTTTTCGCAAAAAAAAGGCGGGTTTTTTTATTCCAAATCATACCCAAAACTAATCAGCACCAGACTCGCTCACAAGTGACTTACCTACCAAATTTTGTGAAATTCGGTCCACTAGTTTTTTAGTTAGAGTGGATACAAAATCTGCACAGACTGACACACAGACAGACACACACACAGACACACACACAGACGTCACGCTAAAGATGGTTTTTTCGTATTCTAGAGGTCTGGAAATGTGTAGATCCGTCGAAAACTCGAGTTGCGATTTTCGACATGATTCCAATACTTTCCCTATACATTACCATGTATTGCAGGGAAAGTAAAAATCTGATGTGGGCAGCACATGACTTTCTCTGCAGACTTATATCCACGTTCTCTTTATTTTAATTACATTTATTTCACTATTAATTCAATTTTCGTTTTCATTTGGTAACCGAACTTATTTTCAAAGGTGGCGTAGAGAAAATACGAAAAACTAAAATATCTCTAGAACGGCTAGTCCTAATGTAACGGGGTTGGTCTTATTCCTTTCATCGCTAAAAATTACGTATTAAACAAGCATTCAATGGATATATTTGAGCATACGTAGTTCTTTAGTTTAGATTTTGACGATTTTTGTGGGCCATTTTGCAGAAAAAGGAAGGTTATTTTTTTTCGAATCATACCAAAATCTAATCAGCACCAGGGTGCTCCACAAATGACTTATCTGCCGAATTTTGTGAAATTCGGTATATTAGTTTTTAAGTTAGAGTGGATACAATCTTATGCGGGCCGTTTCGCAAAAATAGGCGGTTTCTTTTATACCGAATCGTACCCAAAACTAATCAGTACCAGACTCGCTCACAAGTGACTTACCTACCGAATTTTGTAAAATTCGGTCCATTAGTTTTTTAGTTAGAGTGGATACAAAATCTGCACAGACAGACACACAGACAGACACACACACAGACACTCACTCAGACGTCACGCTAAAGATGGTTTTTTCGTATTCTAGAGGTCTGGAAATGTGTAGATCCGTCGAAAACTCGAGTTGCGATTTTCGACATGATTCCAATACTTTCCCTATACATTACCATGTATTGCAGGGAAAGTAAAAATGAAATATAATTTAAAGTAATATGCTCCACCATTTAATTTTTTTAGGTATTGCATTTTGAAAAATAAATGAAGCATAATTTAAAGTAATACGTTCGGCTATTTTATTTTTTTAGATATTGCCGTTTTGAAAAAAAATATGATGTGGGCAACACATGACTTTCCTTATATAATGCAATGAATGTAATAGTTTTACAATAAAAAAATAATGTATAAGATCCACGCCGCTGTGTTTTTATCGTTGAATTGTACATTTGGCGATTTTCTGGATGACAACATGTAAAATTATTTCAAAATACTCATTTACCTTATACTTTGCGTAACTCTAAATAAACAGTCATAAATATTGATAGCATCCTCAATAAGTGATATAGTCCATATATTAAAATATCTTGATAATTACGTCATCAATTAGGCGAAATTTTTATTAATTTAACGTCTTTTTTGCAATTTTGGGGATATTTATGTCAATCTGGAGCGAATTATCGCCAAGTTGGAAATACTTTGCCAAATTATTCGCTGAGTTTTCCAAATGCATTACCAAGTGTTACAGACAAACGAAGGCAAGAGTACTTCTTATATACTAGAAGGTATGCCCGTCATATAACGGAAATCAGAATTTGGGTGATATTACTTCCCATTTGGCGTTACTTTTATCAATTTAGAGACATTTTTGTCATTTTAGCTACATTTAAAATAGTCGCCAAATTAGCGGCGTCCCGCTAAATTAACTCGCCAAACGTTACGGGTAGACGGAGAAATGTGTTATTCTTATAGTTTACGCTTATGGTCTTTCCAAGATAATGACCTTTGATCATCTAGTCGTCATTATCATTGAATAAGCGTCATTTTTATTAATTTGGCGATTTTTCATTAATGGAACAACAATTATAAAAGTCGCCAAGTTGGTTACATTCTGCCAAAATCTCGCCAAGCGTTATGGACGGAGATATAAGTTATTATTGTAGCAGATAAATGACAATTAGCGTCCATTAACAAAAGTACTATATAAAGTATATTTTCACATGAATGGAACTAGCTAGACCCATGAGAAGGATATCACCAAATTTTTCTCTAAGTAAAGTGAACATATTTCACAATAGGTATTATTTTTTTTATTTTATATGATTGTTTGCTAATTTTTTGAAAAATGCACAATATCTCGAGAACGGTTCATGCTACTGTCCAAGATTTTAGTTAAATCGTTTTCTAATGAAAAATTACATAAGACATGACAATTTGCATAGCTTTAGTAAAGATTTTGATTTTTTGATGATTTTTTTCAAAAATTCACACGAAAATTTAGGAGATTCTGAACATTCGATTGTGCATGAAAGCAGTAGGCTTCCAGTATTCATGGATTGTAATTTTGTACCAAATTTCGTTCGAATCCATCCATTTGTTTGTCAGTTATCGTCTCCACAGACTCACTGACACACACACACACATACTTTCTCACACACACACACACACATACTTTCACACACACACACAGACACATATTTTCACATACACACACGCAGACATCATCTCAAAAGCATCGGATTGGTGTTCAGGGATGCTTGAACGTGCTTTCATGTCGAAAACTCGAATTCGAATTTTCGATCCTGTCACAATACTCTCCTTATACATTATATGTATAATTTAATGTAATACGATCCACTATTTAATTTTTCTAGATACTGCCATTTTGAAAAATAAAGGAAACAGAATATAAAGTAATACGATCACTAATTTTTCTAGATATTGCCATCTTGAAAAATAAATGAAACATAATTTAAGGTAATAGAATTCATTATTTAATTTTTCTCTGATTTTCAAATAGAGGAGTTTTCCGCTTACATCAGATTCCCCATATTGAAAGAAATTGTTCGATAAATAGATATAAATAAAAAAAATCTGATGTGGGCAACACATGACTTCTCTTATATAATACAATGAATTTACTACTTTTAGAGTAAAAAAACAGGTTTTACTTATAGTAGATACATAAGTACTATTTCCAAGATATTGAATTTATAATTATTCGTCATTTTCATTAATTTAGCGTCATTTTTATCCATTTGGCGGGATTTTAGTTAATTTGGTAATATTTAAAAATATCGCCAAGTTGGCGATATTCCGCCAAATTTGTCGACAAAATCTCGCCAAGCGTTATGGACGGCGAAATAAGTTATTCTTATAGCAGATAAATGATTATTGGCGTTCAAATACAAAAGTATTACTCAAAGCATCTTTTCTCATGAATAGAACGAGCTAGATCCACGAAAATTATGTCACCAAATTTATCGCATGGTATTACATATGAAATTTGAACATGTTTCTCAACATTTAATATTTCGTTTTAGTTCATGGGATTTTTTGTTAAATGTATTTGAAAAATGTGCAATATCTCGAGAACGGTTCATGCTAGCGTTCTAAAGTTTATGTCAATCGTTTTCTAAGGAAAAATTACATAAGAAATGTCTATGTACGTAACTTTATTGAAGGTTTTTGTGAGACCAGAAATTGTTCTCAAATGAGACATTTTTATTTGATTATTTATGGTGTTCTTTATGGAAAAGAAAGCTTGAGTCTGGTTGGCACCGTACTTTACGACAACTTGAACTTTTAGGTCAAATGCTATAAATGTAGGTGTGCCAGGCCACAGGGGCTGAGAGGGGCTGTGAAGTGTTGCCATTGGGTTCAGAAGAACCAATGAGCGCCAAGGGGAAGAAGGGCGGAGCTACCCCCCCCCCCCCGCCGAAAGAACCACAAGTCTAAAACAGATTTACAGAAGGAGCGAGGTGAATATGACCTAGCAGACATGACTTAGGAGTTGCAGATAGAGTACGAGTATTTACACTATCATGACTTAAGAGGAAAGAAATCAGAGTTCGGAGCCACACACTCCAGAGTTGTGGACGAAATACACGAGTTTCAGCATACGAAAGACAACGAGGAGCAGAAATGGAGATCAGACATGAAAGAAAATAATCACGAATTTTGACTTAAAGTACGAGTAGATCTTGAGTGTCCCGTAAAGGACTCTATGTGCGAGTGCATTAGTAGTACAAGGAGGAGCCACACACCACAGAGTTATGGCAGTTTAAGGCTGATGCAAGCGAGATGATGAGCCCAAGACTAAACTTGAAGGTATGTGCTCATAATAACAGGTCCTAGACAACAACGGTAAAACTAATAATTCTTGTCGCATATCTCCCCTCGCTAAATAATCAAATGAAAATTGATAATAAGTGAAAATTGATATTTATCAAAATTGGTGCTTTTGATAAATTGATGTTATTAATAAATGATATTGTTTAAGTTTTAAAATAGTCTAATCTTTTTATATTAATTAATAATTCTTTTCAGGAGTTACACATAAGTTAAATATTTGCTCTTAGTGCCCTGGACGAGTCGGACGGTCTGGGTCTTCTACATAAGTTAAATAATTGGGGGGTTTTGCGGCACAATAACGATCAATGTACGTTTTAAATGTTAATTCCACTATATATGAATTTACGGCAATGTTAATGTGATTTAAAATAATGAATTTTATAATTAAAGTGTAACTTTAGATTCCTTATGCCACAGTTTTGATGTTTTGATAATTTTTTCAAAATTTCACTCGAAAATGCAGGAGGGTTCTGAACATTCGATTACGTTTAAAAGCAATAAACTTCCAATATTCACAGATTGTAATTCTTGTACCAAATTTCATTCGAATCGCTCCGTTCGTTCGTGAGATATCGTCTCCACAGTCTCACTGACACATACACACATACTTTCGCACACACACACAGACAGACATAACCTCAAATATGTTTGATTCATGATCAGGGATGCTTGAAGCGTGCTCGCCCGTTGAAAACTCGAATTCAAATTTTCGACCCCGTCACAATACTTTCCTTATACATTCTGTGTATAAGGAAAGTAATAAAAGGTTGAATAAAAGTTCAAAATGGTTTAACCTAATCTGTGTCAAGCATAAAATTAAAAAAAAAAAACTAAAGGGTTTTGTTTAAAAATGTTTGATAAACTAATTAAAATATATTGCAATATTAACTAAAACATAGCACATGGATTTTACTTATATATAAACTTTATGTAAATTTATAGACTTTTTAAACAGCTCAAAGCTTTATTTTTGCATGTTCTACGTTTAAGTAAAATTAGTAGAAAATGCTTTCAAACACAAAAGAAGCTAGGACCTTTACACATTTCTTCAGAAATTTGCATAAGGAGCACTGCACCCACAAATTGTTGAAAAATATCTTCTCAATATTAGCCTATGAAATAAATGAAAATTGGTATCTTCCTCTAAGAAAAAAATTAGATGCGAGACCCGCGGCTGTCCTCACAAATGAACAAATTTGAATGCCGTGACAAGACAAACAAGAAAGATCAAACATGCATAAAGCATTGATTATAAAACACTTTCCAACGCTAATTTTATTTAAACATCTCTAAAATGCGATGCATTCAGTGGTTATATTTTTTAAAATTATCCCAATACTGCAATAATTAATTATATTTAAAAATTTAAAACTGCATAAAAAAAGAACCTGAATCAAATGCGTCATCGAAATATAAATCGCCTGGTTCTCTGTGGAAGACCCAGACTAGCCCAAAGGTACAGAGCAACTTAATGTATGGCCGGGACGCCTGGCTCTCTGTGTAACAACAGTAAATATTTAATTCATACATCTTTATTTCATTCATTACAGTACCACAATAATTTGTTCTAACTAAAAACTTAAAACCATGGAGGTAAAAGTAATTTAACTGTATGCGTAAAACTCTATAGGAAAAGTCTACCATTATATCGTCAGTTTCTCTATGTTAGATCAATGACTGTTTCATTCATATCATATATATTGCAGGACACCAGAACAAAATAATTTTGCGTTAAGGAAATTCAGCAATTCTTATACAACTAACTGATCTTACAGCCTAATCTGTTCTCATTTTACATAAGTGAAAATTAGTTTTCGTTGTAGAAATAATCAAAGTTTGATGCTCATTTAAACTCAAATATATTGTAATTGTGCTAAATATATTGTAATTGTGTTGTTTCAGAATACAGATGCATAGAAATTAATCAGAAATAAAGCTATTTTGGGTCGGATACAGCACTAAATATAAATTAAATAATAACTTTTAAAATCACAATTTTGACACAAGATGGCTGGCATTGATCATTTAAACGCAAATATATTGTAATTGCGCTGTTTCAGAATACAGATGCACAGAAATTAAGTAAAAATAAAGCGGTTTTTGGACGGATACAAAACTGAATTTAAATATAATTTTTTTAAAAAAATCACGATTTTGACACAAGATGGATGCCATATTTTTTTGAAGTGGGTCATATAAACTCATCATATAATGGTCGCGTGATCTCCTCATATAAAGGGTGTAATTATTATTTTAATTCTTATTTAAAAAACTACTGAATATATTTTGCTGTAATTTCTTTTATATATTTTATGGGATAATTTGAATATTTCCTAAAACTTTCGAAGCAATTTGTGAATTTCAAATTTGCTTAAAAAATGTTTGAAAAATTAGGTCCCATAGGGTTCAATGTATTTAATTTTTTCATCCCGGGTTCAATCCAAAACTAATTGGGTGATATTATTCATTTACATTCCCATAGGTTCCACAGACCGTTTGAACAACATAGTAAAATTTCATTTTGATAAAGTCATTTTTACGGCAGTTATCGTGCTAACGGATAGACAGGCAGACAGAATGAACAAAGTCATAATCACTTTTAAACTATGTTGTAAAGTGTTAAAAATTAATAAATTAATATTTTTGACGTAATCTTGATTAATAAGCTTAGCGATTAAATATCACCCTTTGTAAACCCAAATTCATGAAGGTAACCTTATTATTTTAAGAGACATCAGGGGTCATGGGAGGAGTAAAACTTTTAATGTTTAGAGAATTCCTAAAATTATTTTCAATTAATTTCTGATTCGAAGTATTTACAAAGATTCTAATCATTTGATAATAATGTGACCCTATTAATTAATTTAAATGAGGTGATGTTATTATTACTTGAATTTTTTATTATTACATATTTCTAATATATATATATATATATATATATATATATATATATATATATATATATATATATATATATATATATATATATATATATATATATATATATATATATATATATATATATATATATATATATATATATATATTTATTTTTCAGCAAAACGTACCATATATTTAAATCACTTCTTGGTAACATATTGTAATATCATTTAATTTTAAATTAAAAAAAATACACATAACATGACTATTTTTTTAATAGTATATTCCCATACTGCAAAAACACACTCGCTCATATATAGCTAAAAAGTATATATTAAATCAGATCTTATATGTACTTTATTACATGAATATTGATTGATTTCCTTTAAATTATATTTACATTTCTGTGACTTTTATACGCTGAAACGTAAGGCATTCCAAATATCTTGCGGCAGCAAAGACATATGATCAAAGATGCTTGGAACCTGTACCCGAATTATACGAACAGAGGGGAAGCTAGCTCTTGCTCAGTGATTATAATGTCGGTCTTGTAAGCAAAGGGTCCCTGGTTCGGGGCCCGGCGACTCCCAACCGCCACAGTGGTTACCCTGGACATACGAGCACGAAAAAAACCTTCCTCTCCAACGATCTCACCTCTCAACACGAGATCGCAACACCACACGGAGTCAGAAGCCTTGACACTCCCTTCCTAGTTGACCACGACTGACCGTCACGCACGAGGCGACACGCCTGCCGGCCCACTTCGGCCCCTCAACTGCATTTCGGGGGGACACGCGGGGTTTTCTTGGCGTCCCCCCTTCCTCGCCGAAATTAGATCGGGACCTTTCTCATCAGGTGAGGGAGTGTGCGTCAGCAAAGACATCTGATCAAAGATGCTTGGAACCTGTACTCGAATTATATGAACGGAGGAAAAGCTAGCTTTTGCTCAGTGATTATAATGTCGGTCTACGAAGCAAAGGGTCCCTGGTTCGGGGCCCGGCGACTCACTTTCCGCCACAATCTCATACCGTATTATAACATACCAGAGTAACTCCAGCATGTTTTGATCGAGGTTGGTGAACGTCACAACCCCAAAGGGATACATAAATGCCTCTCAACTGGCATAACGATATCTAGTACCGTAATTCCCAATTCCATCATCCACTTTATCTTACAACAAGGTACTAGTTATGGCTTTGTTTTTACCGATTTTGAGTTCTTTAAATCATTGTCAACAAGTGATGCGATCGTTTCATGCATTGAAATCGATAACACGTGAAAAATTACAATTTATATGATCCCTGTCGTTACTACTAACTGTATTAATTTTGAAAAGCCAGCTATCAGAAGGTATTCCGTCTCTAAAATGCGGCATTTAGTCTTGTGAAATTTAATCTCCATTTCTTTTCATTTGTGTACTATTTATGTGTAACTGTAACTATTTATGTGTAGCTGTAACTTTTTATGTGTAACTTTAACAAATGTAAATAGGTCAACACGTACTACTTGAAACGCCTAAAAACGCTGCATGTTTTCCTTCTACCACTGTAGTTAACAACTGATGAAATATAATAATACAAGAGTTTAAACACAGCATAGGTTTTTTCATTCATGAACAGTACATATAGTTAAGGGTTACCGTCTTAGACATTTTATTGCAAGATCTAGTCTGATTTTGCCATAGAAAATTGTATCATCACATAAAGGCTCCTTCATAAATGTCTTGTTCATTTTGATTCACGTGGCATTTTACCATTATTTATAGATTTTGGGATGGGCCTTTCACTTTAAAAAATATGAAGCACATTACTTTATTTTAAAATATGTTTTCCTCTGTCATTAATAGAAGATAGCACCAGTACTATACACTTTAGTATCACCAGAAAGCAGGACATCGTTTTAGAAAATAGTGTTTAGAACACGCCCGTAGCAAGGTCACATACATTAATTTCATATCGCATATTATTTTTTTTTAATATTTAATTAGTGCTTATCTGCGATAAATAATGGATAGTTGTGAGATTTTGTAAATTTTGGAGAAGATGGTCTTAATTCTTAATGTAGGATAGACTAAAAATACTAAGAAAAATTGAGAGGACCGTTCAATGATCTCTCCTTCGGAAGTTTTTTAGCACTTTCCAACATAGTTGAAAATTGTTTATGACTTTGTTTATTCTGTCTGTCTGTCTGTCTATCCGTTCGCACGATAACTGCTGTAGAAATGACTTTATCAAAATGAAATTTAGTATGTTGTTTGAGACGGTCTGTGGGACAAATGGGAATGTAAAAGCATAATATTACCCGAATTGTTTTGGATTGAACTCGAGTTGAAAAAATGAAATATATTGAACTCTATGGGACCTAATTTTTCAAACATTTTGTAAGCGAATTTAAAATTCACAAATCGCTTCGAAAATTTTAGGAAATATTCAAATTATCTCCTAAAATATAAAAAAAAATTACAGCAAAATATATTAAGTAGTTTTTTAAATGAGAATTAAAATAATTACACCCTTTATATGGAGAGATCTCGTGAGCATTATATGAAGAAATGTGGCCCACTTCAAAATAAAATATGGCACCCATCTTGTATCAAAGTGAAATATATTGTGAAATACATCAAAGTGAAATACATTGAATCCTATGGGACATAATTTTTCAAATATGTTTTAAGCGAAGTTAAAATTCACAAATTACTTCGAAAATTTTAGAAAATATTTAAATTATCCCAGAAAATATATAACAAAACATTTCAGCAGAATATTTTTGGTAGTTTTTTAAATATAAATTAAAATAATAATGACACCCATATTATATGAAGAGGTCATGTGACTCACTTCAAAATAAAATATGGCATCCATCATTTTCTTGCCTGAACAAAAATCGTGATTTTTAAAGTTCTTATATTAATGTTGCATCCATCCTAAAACCGTTTTAATTTTGCGTATTTTCTGTGCATTTATATTTTGTGCTAACGCAATTAGAATATTTGAGTTTAAATGATCATCAAATTTTGATTATTTCTACAACGAAGCATAATTTTAATGGATGCAGACTGTAAACAAATTGATGAGTTGCTGACGAAATGCTGAATTTTTTTCATGCAAAATTACTTAACTCTGAAATCTGGAAAAAAGTGTATGAATGAAATATTCACTGCTTTTACATATAGTGTCACAAGATTAATATTTCAATGATGTCATTTGAATAAAGTTCATTTTTTTCGATGAAGTTTTAAGTTTCCAGGTAAAATAAGTCATTGTAGTTCTGTAATAATTAAAAAATCTCACCGCTGAATATATCACATTTTAGAGATGTTTAAGTAAAATTTCATTTCAGTTGGAAAGCGTTTCATAATCAATACTTTAAGCATGATTGATCTTTCTTCTTAAATTATATCCTTAGTCTTTCTGTGAGAGAAACTAGAAACATAAGTGTAGTCAAAATCTCGTAAAGGGGAGACTTGAGATATAGAATTTCGGTATCCAATAAGGACTCAATGAAGAATTCATGTAAAATTTCTACAAATGCAGGTTTTATAACCGCCAACGCTTTTGCTACGTCACTGGTTTGAAATATTATCAAATTAAATGTAAAAATAGAATGTCATGGGTGGGGGAGTAAGTTCTAACTTTTATTGAGTAGACTGATGTAAAGACTGAAGACTCTATAGGTTTTGTTGTAACTAATTTACATTCCTTTTTATTGTAATAACTGGCAAATTCTGGAGGTGTATGTACTCCGCAATGACATGGTCTAGATATCGCCACACCATAAGGAATGAGTAACAACAACAACTGGTGAATAATAAATAATGATTAATATGTCAATGTTGGTTTAGAAATTTATTTTAGTAAACCAACATTTTGAAGGGATTTTAATTTCTCAGATTTCGGTAGACAACGAGCACTTTTGGGTTACTAGTTCCACCTGCAGATTTATTTTCTTAATTAAAATCAACAATACTTATTTGATGAAACGTAATTCTAAGAAGGCTTACATTTGTTTTCCTCTTCTCTCTCATACAGTGTACCGACTGATTTTTACTTTCCCTGCAATACATGGTAATGTATAGGGAAAGTATTGGAATCATACCGAAAATCACAATTGGAGTTTTCGACGGATCTACACGTTTCGAGACCTCTAGAATACGAAAAAACCATTTTTAGCGTGACGTCTGTGTGTGTGTCTGTCTGTCTGTCTGTGTGTCTGTCTGTCTGTCTGTGTGTCTGTCTGTCTGTCTGTGTGTCTGTCTGTGCAGATTTTGTATCCACTCTAATTAAAAAACTAATGGTCCGAATTTCACAAAATTTTGTAGGTAAGTCACTGGTGGGCGGGGCTAATGCTGATTAGTTTTGGGTACGATTCGGAATAAAAGAACCCGCCTTTTTTGTGAAATAGCCCGCAAAAGCTTGTATCCACTCTAACTGAAAAACTAATGGACTGAATTTCACAAAATGCGGTAGATGAGGCACTTGTGGGTTACACTGGTGCTGATTAGATTTTGGTATGATTCGGAAAAAAATAACCTGCCTTTTTTTGCAAAATGGCCCGCAAAAATCGTCAAAATCTAAACTAAAGAACTAGGTATATTCAAATATATCCATTAAATGCTCGTTTAATACGTAATTTTTAACGACGAAAATAATACGACCAACCCCATTACAATAGGACTAGCCGTTTTCGAGATATTTTAGTTTTTCGTATTTTCTCTACACCACCTTTGAAAAAAATCTGATGTGGGCAGCACATGACTTTCCCTGCAAACTTATATTAACGTTCTCTTTATTTTAATTAAATTTATTTCACTTTTAATACAATTTTCGTTCTCATTCGATAACCGGACTTATTTTCAAAGGTGGCGTAGGGAAAGTACGAAAAACTAAAATATCTCGAGAACGGCTAGTCCTAGTGTAATGGGGTTGGTCTTATTCTTTTCTTCGCTAAAAATTACATAATAAACGAGTATTTAATGGATATATTTGAGCATACGTAGTTCTTTAGTTTAGATTTGGACGATTTTTGCGGGCTATTCTGCAAAAAAAGGCAGGTCATTTTTTTCCGAATCGTACCAAAATCTAATCAGCACCAGAGTAACCGATAAGTGACGCATCTACCGAATTTTGTGAAATTCGGTCCATTAGTTCTTCAGCTACAGTGGATACAAGCTTTTGCGGGCCATTTCACAAAAAAGGCGGGTTCTTTTATTCCGAATCGTACCCAAAACTAATCAGCACCAGCCCCGCCCACAAGTGACTTACCTACAAAATTTTGTGAAATTCGGTCCATTAGTTTTTTAGTCAGAGTGGATACAAAATCTGCACAGACAGACACACAGACAGACAGACAGACACACAGACAGACAGACAGACAGACACACAGACAGACAGACAGACACACACACAGACGTCGCGCTAAAAATGGTTTTTTCGTATTCTAGAGGTCTCGAAACGTGTAGATCCGTAAGAAGATCCGTAGAAACGTAAAACTCGAGTTGCGATTTTCGGCATGATTCCAATACTTTCCCTATACATTACCATGTATTGCAGGGAAAGTAACAAGTCCGGTTACCGAATGAGAACGGAAATTGAATTAAAAGTGAAATAAATTTAATTAAAATAAAGAGAACATGGATATAAGTCTGCAGGGAAAGTCATGTGCTGCCCACATCAGATTTTTACTTTCCCTGCAATACATGGTAATGTATAGGGAAAGTATTGGAATCATGCCGAAAATCGCAACTCGAGTTTTCGACGGATCTACACGTTTCAAGACCTCTAGAATACAAAAAAACCATTTTTAGCGTGACGTCTGTGTGTGTGTCTGTCTGTCTGTGTGTATGTCTGTCTGTGTGTCTGTCTGTCTGTCTGTGCAGATATTGTATCCACTCTAACTAAAAAACTAATGGACCGAATTTCACAAAATTTTTTAGGTAAGTCACTTGTGGGCGGGGCTGGCGCTGATTAGTTTTGGGTACGATTCGGAATAAAAGAACCCGCCTTTTTTTGCGAAATGGCCCGCAAAAGTTTGTATCCACTCTAGCTGAAAAACTAATAGACCGAATTTCACAAAATTCGGTAGATGAGTCACGTATAGGTCACCCTGGTGCTGATTAGATTTTGGTATGATTCAGAAAAAAATAACCTGCCTTTTTTTGTAGAATGGCCCGCAAAAATTGCCAAAATCTAAACTAAAAAGCTACGTATGCTCAAATATATCCATTAAATGCTTGTTTAATGCGTAATTTTTACCGATGAAAAGAATAAGACCAACCCCATTACACTAGGTCTAGCCGTTCTCGAGATATATTAGTTTTTTCGTATTTTTCCACCCCACCTTTGAAAATAAGTCCAGTTATCAAATGAGAACGAAAATTGAATTAAAAGTGAATTACATTTAATTGAAATAAATAGAACGTGGATATAAGTCTGCAGGGAAAGTCATGTGCTGCCCACATCAGATTTTTACTTTCCCTGCAATACATGGTAATGTATCGGGAAAGTATTGGAATCATCCCGAAAATCGCAACTCGAGTTTTCGACGGATCTACACGTTTCGAGACCACTAGAATACGAGAAAACCATTTTTAGCGTGACGTCTGTGTGTGTGTCTGTGTGTCTGTCTGTGTGTCTGTCTGTCTGTTTGTCTGTCTGTGTGTCTGTCTGTCTGTGCAGATATTGTATCCACTCTAACTAAAAAACTAATGGACCGAATTTCACAAAATTTTGTAGGTAAATCACTTGTGGCCGGGGCTGGTGCTGATTAGTTTTGGGTACGATTCGGAATAAAAGAACCCGCCTTTTTTGTGAAATGGCCCGCAAATGCTTGTATCCACTGTAGCTGAAAAACTAATGGACCGAATTTCACAAAATTGGGTAGATGAGTCACGTATAAATCACCCTGGTGCTGATTAGATTTTGGTACGATTCGGAAAAAAATAACCTGCCTTTTTTTGCAGAATGGCCCGCAAAAATTATCAAAATCTAAATTAAGAAGCTACGTATGCTCAAATATATCCATTAAATGCTTGTTTAATACGTAATTTTTAACGAAGAAAAGAATAAGACCATCCCCATTACATTAGGACTAGCCGTTCTCGAGATATATTAGTTTTTCTCGTATTTTTCCACGCCACATTTGAAAATAAGTCCAGTTATCAAATGAGAACGAAAATTGAATTAAAAGTGAATTAAATTTAATTGAAATAAATAGAACGTGGATATAAGTTTGCAGGGAAAGTCATGTGCTGCCCACATCAGATTTTTACTTTCCCTGCAATATATGGTAGTGTATAGGGAAAGTATTGGAATCATGCTGAAAATCACAACTCGAGTTTTCGACGGATCTACACGTTTCGAGACCTCTAGAATACGAAAAAACCATTTTTAGCGTGACGTCTGTGTGTGTGTCTGTCTGTGTGTCTGTGTGTCTGTCTGTCTGTCTGTCTGTGCAGATTTTGTATCCACTCTAACTAAAAAACTAATCGACCGAATTTCACAAAATTTGGTAGGTAAGTCACTTGTGGGCGAATCTGGTGCTGATTAGTTTTGGGTACGATTTGGAATAAAAGAACTTGCCTTTTTTGCGAAATGACCCGCAAAAGCTTGTATCCACTCTAACTGAAAAACTACTGGACCGAATTTCACAAAATTCGGTAGATCTGTCACTTGTAGGTTACCCTGGTGCTGATTAGATTTTAGTACGATTCGAAAAAAAATAACCTGTCTTTTTTTGCAAAATGGCCCGCAAAAATCGTCAAAATCTAAACTAAAAAACTAGCTATACTCAAATATATCCATTAAATGCTCGTTTAATACGTAATTTTTAAAGACGAAATTAATAAGACCAACTCCATTACACTAAGACTAGCCGTTCTCGAGATATTTTAGTTTTCCGTATTTTCTCTACGCCACCTTTGAAAATAAGTCCGGTTACCGAATGAGAACGGAAATTGAATTAAAAGTGAAATAAATTTAATTGAAATAAAAAGAACGTGGATATAAGTCTGCAGGGAAAGTCATGTGCTGCCCACATCAGATTTTTACTTTCCCTGCAATACATGGTAATGTATAGGGAAAGTATTGGAATCATGCCGAAAATCGCAACTCGAGGTTTCGACGGATCTACACGTTTATCTCGAGATATCGTTATCTCGAGATATTTTAGTTTTTCGTATTTTTTCTACCCACATTTGAAAATAAGTCCGGTTACCGAACGAGAACGAAAATTGAATTAAAAAAGAAATAAATTTAATTAAAATAAAGAAAATGTGGATATAAGTCTCCAGGGAAAGTCATGTGCTGCCCACATCAGATTTTTACTTTCCCTGCAATACATGGGAATGTACAGGGAAAGTATTGGGATCATGCCGAAAATCGCAACTCGAGGTTTCGACGGATCTACACGTTTCGAGACCTCTAGAATACAAAAAAACTATTTTTAGCGTGACGTCTGTGTGTGTGTCTCTGTATGTCTGTGTGTCTGTCTGTCTGTGTGTCTGTCTGTCTGTCTGTGCAGATTTTGTATCCACTCTAACTAAGAAACTGATGGACCGAATTTCACAAAATTTGGTAGGTAAGTTACTTGTGAGCGAGTCTGGTGCTGATTAGTTTTGGGTACGATTCGGGATAAAAGAACCCGCCTTTTTTTGCGAAAATGCCCGCAAAAGCTTGTATCCACTCTAACTGAAAAACTAATGGACTGAATTTCACAAAATGCGGTAGATGAGTCACTTGTGGGTTACACTGGTGCTGATTAGATTTTGGTATGATTCGGAAAAAAATGACCTGCCTTTTTCTGCAAAATGCCCAGCAAAAATCGCCAAATCTAAACTAAAGAACTGGGTATACTCAAATATATCCATTAAATGCTGATTTAATACGTAATTTTTAACGACGAAAAGAATAAGACCAACCCCATTACACTAGGACTAGCCGTTCTCGAGATATTTTAGTTTTTCGTTCTTTCCCTACGCCACCTTTGAAAATAAGCCCGGTTACCGAATGAGAAAGGAAATGGAATTAAAAGTGAAATAAATTTAATTAAAATAAGTAGAACGTTAATATAAGTCTGCAGGGAAAGTCATGTGCTGCTCACATCAGATTTTTCTATCTTCAGATCAGAAAGCACGATCTGAAATGCAGTAGTCGTATGAGACAGATGCGGCAGATGCAGAAGCGAAATTTAAATTAAAATTAAACACTAGGTTTCGAGATGGAAGTTAGCGATCTAACTATTTTTCTTGAAGAATCTTCATAGTAAAGCGATCTTGGTATACATCCAAATTTAATAAATATGTTTCAAATATAAAGTACTTTAAATATCTAAAAATTACTATGCAATATAAATCTAACATTACAATATGATCTAACGTAATAATAGTTTGCGATCTATGTTATAATCCAATCCAACTAAATTCCATTTTCATTATTTCACTTACATATTTACCAACTTTTACTTACCTTGACACCGAAAAGTATTTATTTTAAACGAAAAATTCGACATTTATGTTTTTTTCTGCCAAGCATTTACTTAAGCTTTGAAGTAAAAACGTTGTGACTGCAAGTCAAGAGTACGAATTCCCCCCGGACTTATCCATCAAATTTCCAGCCTTTATTCGAAGAATACAGGCGGTACACAGTTTATAACGAGAAAATCTGAAATCATACGAGAGCGGTACTTTTACTTCGGTTTTTTTTTCGAAAACTTAAAAAATACGTCGAGAAAAGGTAACTTGCACATATAATATTTACGCATTATTTAGAAAGACTTAAAACGAAGTGTTCACGTGGGTAGCCGAAGAGTGTGTGGATTACATAATATATTGGCTTTGGAAAATCAACGGTGCAATTTTGGTGTATACATTGCAAAGTCCAATTCGAAGTTAAGAGCTTGCAATTTCGTCCCAGTAGCTCAACGTTAGCGAGTCGACTGGCCAATTCGGAAATCCAGGGTAAGGTTCCCGGTTGGGACAGCAAGAATTTTTATAATGGCGCCCGAACATATCAACGCTGTAGGTTAGTGCAAAGATGTCGGAGGTCTGAAAGTGACCCTTGTACAGTACGGATTCAGTAAGTCTAAAAGTACTACTAGTACAGTAAGTTTGAAAGTACTACTAGTACTGTACGGATTCAGTAAACTCTGGAAAATGGAGCGCCTCTTTCCGATTGAGAGTATAACTACCACGCAGAATACTAATTAAAAAAATTGTACTGGCAGGATGCTAACCTGAGGTAAAAATAGCAAGAGGTGGTCAGTCAGATTATCAGTTATCCGCCAATCTCGACATTAGAGGATGGAGATTGCAGTGTTCACTTCGAAGATAAGAGCTTGCAATTTCGTCGTAGTATCTCAACGGTAGAGCATCCGGATGGCCAATTCGGAGATCTAGGGTTCGATTCTCGGTTGGGGCAGCAAGGCTCTTTAAATCATAATGAGCACTATACATTGAATGACAATTTCAAATATATGTGGTTTCGTGGTCTAAAAATATTTCAAATACAGCACCACACGATATTTTTATGCTTTCACATTCTAGACTGCTTAGTGACACAGGTATTATAATCGTATCAGAATGCAAAAGTTTTATATTAATTTTATAAGATTTTAGGAATAACTTTTTTATATAAGACTGTGTAGAAATGCTTTAAAAATTTGAAGTTGGCATGGGGTCAGTGATGACGATAAAATGGATACATTTAGTTTCTTTGTGCTAATATATACAATTTTAACGCTTTTTACTTCTATACTGGAAGCTATTCTTTTTGATATGGACTATACGGGTTGAATAGAGAAGGTATTAAGTTCTCCCAATAACTTCCTAAGTAAAGGCCCATGGATGCACATTGTACACTTAGGTGCAAAGTGACCATGTCTAACAGAATAAAAGTTGTTGTAACGACCCAAGTAGGGAATTATAAAAGTTCGTCAATGGTTGGAGAGAGGTGAAAAATGTCAATTAAATAATTGTACAGGATTGTCCAATCAGTAGGAATTGACACTCACGAAACTCGAATTGGAACTCATGAACTCAACTCTTCCATGAATGCACTAAGGATTTGTAAAAAGTCAGGAGTGTAAACCAGGGACTGTAACATGATGTCATATTGACATTTTGGACATTTTGTATTTCTTCATGAATCTGTTCGCTCTGAGAGGCCATTTTTATTTCCATTCTATAATTCCGAATACGTTAGCAGTTCCGGCAGAAGAAGGTGGGATTTCGGTCGGTTGGATGTCGCACTGTAGACTTTTTGCTTTTTTAACACTTTACAACAAAGTTGAAAAGTGTTTATGACTTTGTTCATTCTGTCTGTCTGTCTGTCTGTCTGTCTGTCTCTCTGTCCGTTAGTACGATAACTGCCGTAAAAATGACTTACTCAGAATGAAATTTTAGTATGTTGTTCAGACGGGCTGTAGAACCTATGGGAATATAAATGAATAATATCACCCAATTAGTTTTGGATTGAACCCGGGTCGAAAAAATGAAATACATTGAGCCCTATGGGACCTAGTTTTTCAAACATTTTTTAAGCGGATTTAAAATTCACAAATTGCTTCGAAAATTTTAGGTAATTTTCAAATTGTTCCATAAAATATATAAAAAAAAATTCAGCGAAATATATTCAGTAGTTTTTTTAAATAAAAATTAAAATAATAATTACACCTCTTATATGAAACGATCACGTGACCATGATATGAAACGATCACATGACCCACTTCAAAATTATATATGGCATCCGTCTTGTTTCAAAATCGTGATTTTTAACACTTTACAACAAAGTTGAAAAGTGTTAAAACTTGTGACTTTGCTCATTCTGTCTGTCTGTATGTCTGTCTGTCTGTCCGTAAGCACGATATCTGCCGTAAAAATGACTTAATTAAAATGAAATTTTAGTATGTTGTTCAGACGGTCTGTAGAACCTATGGGAATATAAATGAATGATATTACCCAATTAGTTTTGGATTGAACCCGGGTCGAAAAAATGAAATACATTGAGCCCTATGGGACCTAAATTTTCAAACATTTTTTAAGCGGATTATATTAAGCGAAAATATTCAGTAGTTTTTTAAATAAAAATTAAAATAATAATTACACCTCTTATATGAAACGATCACGTGACCATGATATGAAACGATCACATGACCAACTACAAAATTATATATGGCATCCCTCTTGTTTCAAATTCGTGATTTTTAGCACTTTACAACATAGTTGAAAAGTGTTAAAACTTGTGACTTTGCTCATTCTGTCTGTCTGTCTGTCTGTCTGTCTGTCCGTAAGCACGATAACTGCCGTAAAAATGACTTAATTAAAATGAAATTTTAGTATGTTGTTCAGACGGTCTGTAGAACCTATGGGAATATAAATGAATGATATTACCCAATTAGTTTTGGATTGAACCCGGGTTAATGAAACGATCACATGACCCACTTCAAAATTATATATGGCATCCATCTTGTTTCAAAATCGTGATTTTTAACTGTGATTTTCGCGATTAAATTTTTTTTAATCGTGATTTTCGCTCTGAGAGGCCATTTTTATTTCCATTCTATAATTCCGAATACGTTAGCAGTTCCGGCAGAAGAAGGTGGGATTTCGGCCGGTTGGATGTCGCACTGTAGACTTTTTGCTTTTTTAACACTTTACAATAAAGTTGAAAAGTGTTTATGACTTTGTTCATTCTGTCTGTCTGTCTGTCTGTCTGTCTGTCTGTCCGTAAGCACGATAACTGCCGTAAAAATGACTTAATTAAAATGAAATTTTCGTATGTTGTTCAGACGGTCTGTAGAACCTATGGGAATATAAATGAATGATATTACCCAATTAGTTTTGGATTGAACCCGGGTCATATGAAACGATCACATGACCCACTTCAAAATTATATATGGCATCCATCTTGTTTCAAAATCGTGATTTTTAACACTTTACAACAAAGTTGAAAAGTGTTAGACAGACAGACAGAATGAGCAAAGTCACAAGTTTTGTCTGACCGTAAGCACGATAACTGCCGTAAAAATGACTTAATTAAAATGAAATTTTAGTATGTTGTTCAGACGGTCTGTAGAACCTATGGGAATATAAATGAATGATATTACCCAATTAGTTTTGGATTGAACCCGGGTCGAAAAAATGAAATACATTGAGCCCTATGGGACCTAAATTTTCAAACATTTTTTAAGCGGATTATATTAAGCGAAAATATTCAGCAGTTTTTTAAATAAAAATTAAAATAATAATTACACCTCTTATATGAAACGATCACGTGACCATGATATGAAACGATCACATGACCAACTACAAAATTATATATGGCATCCCTCTTGTTTCAAAATCGGGATTTTTAACACTTTACAACAAAGTTGAAAAGTGTTAAAACTTGTGACTTTGCTCATTCTGTCTGTCTGTCCGTAAGCACGATAACTGCCGTAAAAATGACTTAATTAAAATGAAATTTCAGTATGTTGTTCAGACGGTCTGTAGAACCTAGGGGAATATAAATGAATGATATTACCCAATTAGTTTTGGATTGAACCCGGGTTAATGAAACGATCACATGACCCACTTCAAAATTATATATGGCATCCATCTTGGTTCAAAATCGTGATTTTTAACTGTGATTTTCGCGATTAAATTTTTTTTAATCGTGGTTTTCGCTATGAGAGGCCATTTTTATTTCCATTCTATAATTCCGAATACGTTAGCAGTTCCGGCAGAAGAAGGTGGGATTTCGGCCGGTTGGATGTCGCACTGTAGACTTTTTGCTTTTTTAACACTTTACAATAAAGTTGAAAAGTGTTTATGATTTTGTTCATTCTGTCTGTCTGTCTGTCTGTCTGTCCGTAAGCACGATAACTGCCGTAAAAATGACTTAATTAAAATGAAATTTTCGTATGTTGTTCAGACGGTCTGTAGAACCTATGGGAATATAAATGAATGATATTACCCAATTAGTTTTGGATTGAACCCGGGTCATATGAAACGATCACATGACCCACTTCAAAATTATATATGGCATCCATCTTGTTTCAAAATCGTGATTTTTAACACTTTACAACAAAGTTGAAAAGTGTTAGACAGACAGACAGAATGAGCAAAGTCACAAGTTTTGTCTGTCCGTAAGCACGATAACTGCCGTAAAAATGACTTAATTAAAATGAAATTTTAGTATGTTGTTCAGACGGTCTGTAGAACCTATGGGAATATAAATGAATGATATTACCCAATTAGTTTTGGATTGAACCCGGGTCGAAAAAATGAAATACATTGAGCCCTATGGGACCTAAATTTTCAAACATTTTTTAAGCGGATTTAAAATTCACAAATTGCTTCGAAAATTTTAGGTAATATTCAAATTGCTCCATAAAATATATAAAAAAAAATCAGCGAAATATATTCAGTAGTTTTTTTAAATAAAAATTAAAATAATAATTACACCTCTTATATGAAACGATCACGTGACCATGATATGAAACGATCACATGACCCACTTCAAAATGATATATGGCATCCATCTTGTTTCAAAATCGTGATTTTTTTAAGTTCTTTTTAATTCATATTGAGTGTTGTATCCGTCCTAAAACTACTTTATTTTTGCTTAAATTCTGTGCATCTACATACTAAAACAACGCAATGACAATATATTTGAGTTTAAATGCTCATCTAAATTTGATTATTTCTACAACTAAGCCTATTTTTCACCTATGTAAAATGTAAACAGCAAAATATATAGAATGATTTGTATTAGAATTCCTATATTTTTTTAACACAAAATAATTTAGTCCATGGAGTCTGCATGGCTGATATGAATGAAATATTAATTGATTTCAGAAAGAGAAGGATGATTTTTTTCGATGAAGTTTCAAGCATAGAGTTTAATTTCTTGTAGCTCCATGGTCTTAAACAAAATGTTTAAATAAAATAAATTATTATAGTATTGTGATGAATGAAATGAATGGGAGAAAGATATGAATGAAATCCTGTTTTTATAGAGAGATCCAGGCGTGTTATTTTTTCTATGACGCCATTTGAATTAATTTCAGTTGTTTTCGATGAAGTTTTCAAATATAATAACTTATCGTAGTATTATGATAATTCTAAAACTATTACCGAGGAATGTATAACATTTTAGAGATGTTTAAACCAGGCAATTTATATTTCAATGCCGTCATTTGAATGAAGTTCATTTTTTTCGATGAAGGTTTAAGTTTTCAAATATAATAAATTAATGCAATATTGTGATAAGTTTCAAAATATTACCGAGGAATGTATTGCATTTTAGACTTGTTTAAATAAAATTGCATTGAAGTTGGAAAGTGTTTCATAATCAATGCTTTAAGCATGATTGATCTTTCTTGTTATTTTATGCTCGGGCAGATTTTCGCTTCTCCGAGTTGTGACGTGAACGAACGAGACTTTGAAAGCCGCCTTTCATTTAGACCAATGGCTGTTATTTTCGCCAGACTGTATTAGCAAATTTCGCAGTAGATGCGTCCTCTTTGGCCCTGAATCTTCTGGAGAAAGGTCCTCACGGACGGCTCTCCGTCAATTATTTTTTACACAAAGGAATTGACCTAACGGTTTCCTTGTGTGGGATTAACTTTTGATTCGCAATGGATCGTTAATCTAGAAGAAGCTCAGGACATCTTTCATTTTCATATTTTCTAAATTTAATTTTCTTAATTTCGGGTAGCATGAAAAGCCATTCCAATATGTCGAAAGGACGAACCGTTATCTTTATCAGGTTTTTTTTTTTGACGTTCGTTCTAAATTGACTCTATCTGAGATGGATTCGTCACCCATGACATCCTTGTGAATGTGATTTCCGGAACTAATTAGTGCTCCTTTTCATATTTCCAGTGAAAATACTCCCGGTTGATATTCAAACATTCGCTCAAGTGATTGCAGGTATTTAAAGTCTAGGCCGCTTAGAGAAAGGCCATCGGAGAGATTGATGATTAATATCTGATTGAGAAAGTAATACATAAATAATAATTACTATTATAAATATTTTAATGGCTCTTCTAATTTCGCCGATGTATTACTGAATTATTATAAGTAACCTCTTTGGTATCATAAGAAGGAGACAATCCTGTGATTAATTGTGTTTAAAGATAATAGTGATTATAATTAATTTGGAAGTAAATGAATAGTTTCTATGTCTTCTTATGCCATGAATATTATTGGATAAAGGCCATATTTACATATGGATATTGCTTACCAAAATATCATATTAAAAATTGCTTAACACATAAAGATATTTTCTATGCATTCAACTTGGTCATGGTTTTCCCAACATTAACACCTGTTTTATACTATGTTGCTTGTGTCCAGCTAACTATTAGTTGGCCAGAATAAGTTCCTGCCTAGAGTTATTGCCTTAATATAAGTCCAAATTATAAATTCAAAGTAAGTTTCATTTTAATTACTGATATTTCGTGAACTTGCATTTATCTCATTTCTATTTGTCCGGGGTATTAACTCAAATGCAATGATTGCATAACTAAGACTATACGCGTATACCCCTGTGACAATATTGACATCTGCATTGCCAAAGTACTCTCTAATATTCTTTTTTTAAATCAAATGTGCAATGTTGCTGACATTGAACATTTTGAAAATAATATAAATGATGTAAATAATGTGAATGTAAGTAAAAAAATGATGTAAATGGTGAAAATATTGTCATTGTGTCATCTAAAATAATTGCAAAAATGTGGTTAGAAGAGAACATTGTTAAAACACGTTTAGTTTGACCCATTTAAGGAAAAACACACTGGCCTGAAATACTGTAAATGCTCTAACTATTAGAAATTTCTAAAGCATCTTTAAGATTGGAAAAAATGAGTTTATTAGAAGGTTTAAACGCAATACTGAATTTGAAATTTTAGTAGTTTTTGAAATTTTAATAGTGGGATTTCAGCAATCTGCTGACTGATTTTTAGAAAACATTGTAAAATGATAGATTTCAGACGTAAGTTTGGAGGATAGTTTAGAAAATTTTTGAATTGCACAATCAACAATGCTTGGAAAGAAAGCACTATGGACAGCAACAGCTTTTAAATAATTGATTTCAGAATTAAAAAACTTCACAGTAGAACAAACGTTCAAGGTACGATGGATAATAACATTAAAAGCACCAATTTTCTAGTTAGACCTATGGCGGGAATTTTTATGTGAAGGTAGAGAAGCTGAAAGAGTTTTATGAAAGACCGTAATGAGAGATTCATTATCGTTATGAATGACCAAGCCATCCAAAAACGCAAATAGATTTTTTTTTTCAATTTCATAGGTAAAGTGAATTCAAGGATCAATGGAATTCAATATATCCGAATTACCATCGATATCACTGGAGGTATGATCCAGAAGAGCAAAACTGTCGCCTAAATAACAAGTATATAAAGGCACAGGAACATTTCAAAAACCCTTAACTTCAAAATAATACTTATAGGTTCAGGTTCAAGAAACCTCCCGCGACAACCTCTAGGGTTTATGCCGACAACGAGGGGAGGAAGCACGATGCTATATCCACTTCCGGCAAAGCCTCAACCGAGGCCCGTCTTCTCGACGGGATCATTCACCGGACAGGGACCCGAAGAATACCCGCCAAGGCCGACCCCAACCACGGTCCGGGCCTTGGCTCAGGCCATGAATAGACGCAGTCCAGTGGTCTCGGACACCCTGAAGAGTCGGGGCCTGATAGACTCGCTGGTTCGACGGACAGTTCATCGTCTACCAAGTAACCCGTTTAATATGCCCCCAGAGTCGGAGGATCAAGGCTATAGAGCCAACATCCGTAACCATCATCTCAGGGTGGCCCGCCCCGGGGGGGGGCAAAATAATGCATATAGATGTCACTGATTATATGGCTGAGTATATTACTCTTAGCCAAGCCATCAGACATACTGTAGAATTTGTGAGACCAGGACTCACGTAGACAGTTTTATATGTGGATTTATGATATCTAGCTGGCCAAACAATGGCATCAAACTGCAAGACGCCATTGTTTTGCTGACCCGTCAGGTCAGCAAGTGCCATAAATAAGAGAGCTTCAAGTACAGGTTGTGTCGATCTAGAGCAATTACTGGAGGCTAACGGAAAAACCATGGGATTGGTTAAAATTCTAACTAATACGGAAGTGTAATCTCGTCGCCCTGAGGTCAGCCAATAGTCGCCGAAGAGGCGTACCAGACCTCAGCCAAAAAGAGGTGGCAACCGAGAGAAGGTTCTACAGATTGAGATATGAGGAGACCAGATTAAGAGAGAGATTAATATATGAGGAGATCATATTTAGAGATCAGTAGCAGATTAGAATAGATTTAGAAGAAATCAGTAAGAGATTCAGAGTAATGTAGAGAGTAGTAACATATTTGATGAGATCAATAGTAGATCATTCAAAGCAATGTAGTCAGAGATGCATAAAAATGGTGAAACAGCTAAGACGCTCGTTGAAATATTCATGACGTTACGAGCTGTGTGTCAATGTCCAAAGACACAATTGAAGGCATGTACCTAGAAAATACTGTAAAAGGTAATAACAATTTTTATAACAATACAAACTTACCTGCTCTCACATGTCCAATCCCCCTTCTTTATTATATGTGTTAATTGGTGTAATTAATTTAGTAATGAATGGAATGCCCTTAATAATGTTAATTTAAAGTTAAAATGGGTGCAGTTAGCTATAAGTAGTATTATATTAATATATTTTATTTCAGGAACTCGTACTAAAGACTATATGTTTTGTTTTAATGCAGCACAATACAATGTTATACTATTTACGATCAACGGCCATGTTTAAAAATGTTAATTAAATATATGATTTACATAATGTTTTCAAATTGTGCACCACAGAATTTATTTTGAAAGACAAAATAATTTTACAATAAACAAGTGCTGGTAAGAGAAACAAACTCATCAACTTTGAATTCAAAGAAATGGAATTCTTACAATCTTTTCATAAGACAAGACGATGCACCCTTAACAGAAACATTGGTAAACGACGATTTGACATCAAAGTAGACTAGTCAAACCACAAGAGTTTAAATTACGAATTTCATTCACACATTGGGAAGAATTTTGCCAGGTATGACTATCATTAACAAGTAGAGAAGTGTATTTAAAAACCAAATATTTAGCTAATATAGAAAGCTTAACAAATATTATATACAATGGGTTTAAAAGGACCACCTGCTTTATAGACTTTGGGAAGACCATACAGTCTAATACAATTGACCACAGAAGGAATCATATATTATATGTTGTAATTTTATAGAATTACACATGAAGCCACGTTAAGTATTGTTGCCAGATCGTATGAGTGCTATTCCCACTATGTACAATATCACTTTATGTACATATTCAGTTCCATTCTTGAGGGGTAAACATTGCTGTGAAGCAGTCGAAACAAAGAATACTAGGCAGCTTCTCGCGACACTAAACTGCGAAATGAATCTATATGTTTAATAATGAAACGTTTAATTCATGAAAGAAGTAAAAACTCAAAATATTAACATATTAAATAATTAATGGGCGAGACAGCCTAGCAACTTTTACATTTGCACAAGCTATACCAAACAAATATAAAATTATGTTTTGTGAGCTATTTTCTGTTAATTAGGTTTTCTCCGTAGACTTAATATTATCTTACTATTGACCTCCTACGTTTCTGTACATAGATCAATAACCATAGATACATAGATCAATATTTAAAATTCAATCATCGTCATGCCTTAAAAAATGATTTGTTGAAGCTATGTGCGAAATTTGATTCGAATCGGCTTAGTTCTACTACATCAACGAAACTTTCGTATTTCAGTCGATGCCAAAGAAAATACAATCGAAAACAACTCCGCTGCAATTAATTGTTAACCCTCACAAATCCATCTCAAAACGCAGGACTTCTGTGGAAGTAAGCCCATATAAGGTATTTCTTTGCCTAATAAAACGAATCTCTTTCTCTCACCACCAATCACGACACTCATTTTTTTCACTGCGCCTTTGTACGAAACTTTTCTTTCATCGATTTTGTAGGATTATTTGTCACCATCTTCGTTCCCCACTTCTCGGGAAGTAAAAGGTCTAATTGCTCTTCGATTCACTTTTACGGTATTAACTGAGTACATGAGTGACGACATCTGGGGTTTATTTTCTCTTACTGGAGTACAATACGATGATCAGTTCCGTCTTGTGGAACCGGGTGCCAGTCTAAATGATTGGAATCCATCCAATGAAAAACATTTGAAATATGGATCTTTGACATCAGTCAATGTATAACTTGGTTTTGTCACTAACCTAATCTGGGCGGTTAAAACGACCAATTAAACGATGCGGTTGTATAAATAGGGGACATTATAACACAGTCTGACTGTATAGATATTTTTAATTTCTTACGTTTTTATTGTAAAGTACCAACGTTTCTGCATAAATACGTGTTTCGTGTTATCAGACACTATAGCTAAAAGTCCACTATACCAGTGAGTGTTTTCTTTTTTCATTTTTCACATTTTCACTCAAAATATCTTCGAAACTATGAAACATAGATAACATAGTAAGTGACAAAAATATACATTCGGGAATATAGTTCTTACACTCAGGGACAATGAAAGTTGCGCACCAAGAAGAAAATATGGTACAACCGCGAAATGATGTAAATAACTAGAGGGTGGGCTGAGATGCAAATGACCCCAGTCTGGTGTGATTGCGCAGGACTGTACATCCATGAGTGACGTTGCAAGCATGAGCCAGAGATCTTATAAACCGGCGTGTAGTCGACGCCCCATCAATGCGAGTAGCTTCGGCCGTAACAAGCCCGAGTACGGAGTAGAAAAAATGGTGGGTAGACGCCAGAAATGTCGATATACGCAACTGATGGACTTCAAGAGAGACCTGAGGATCGGATTGAAAACCGCAGGAGGTCAGCGTGCCGGATAGCTCGTCACGTAGATCATTCGGAATATACCGTCCCACGGTGTTGGGAGCATTGGTCTTGGAGCCCCACGCAGACACGGAGGACCGTCTCTGGAGGGAACAGACATACCACGAGTAGAGAGGATGGAATGACCGTGCGGCAGGCACGTATAGCTCCCACGGCGACCTGATCCGCGATACAGGCACACGTAGCGACTCCTGTGTATCCACGAACCATATCTAGACGCCTTAAGGAAGCGAATCTGCGATCGCAGCGTCCCTTACTTGTGCTTCTTTTAATTCGGGAACATCGGCGGCTTCGGTTGCAGTGGTGCTGGGCCAGATCATCGTAGAACGTCACAGATTTGAAATGTAAGGTATTCAGCGATGAGTGCTGCTTCGTTTTGGGGACCGATGATCAGCGTGTCCGGGTGTGGAGATCCCCTGCACAACGTCACAATCCGAACCTCATTATCGAACCCCACACCAGCGCCACTGCAGACATCATGGGCTGAGGAGCCATATCCTACGATATCCGATCCGCTTTAGTAGTGGTACCTGGAACATTGATGGTCCAGTGGCGCGTGGATGAGATTTTACGGACCCATGTGCTCCCATTTGTTGCTGGGATTCCAGGTGTGCAATTCCAGCAGGATAATGCCCAGCCGCACACGGCCCGGGTCGCCCTGGCCTGTCTGAGTCATGTCCAGACACTTCTATGGCCTTCCCGCTCCCCATACCTGCCCTATATCGAGCATGTGTGGAACCAGTTGAAACGCCAGCTGCCTCGTTCCCGCAATCTTTGGGATTTGGAACGTAACGTCCAACAGGTGTGGATTCGTTTGCCGCAGGACAACATCAGGCATGTTCGACACCATATCGGATCGTATTCCTGTTTGTGTCGCAGCAGAGACAGTGATACGCGCTATTGAGGATGACAGCACTGTGTACCACAGCTCCCTCGGTATGTATTCTACTGCGCTATCATTCATCTGTATCCTTCCATCAATAAATTTTCAGGTCCATCTTATGCTTCCTTTTTGGTGCGCAATTGTCCGTGAGTGTATATATTTTTTATATATATATAAAACACTTTTATAGTTTCAGAGTAATCGTGTTGTACAGACTGAAAGTTTTTCGTTTTTCAGGTTTCAATTGCTTATATTTCAAAAACTAAAAGTGCTAACTATGAACAATAAACAGAAATTTATGTATATAATTGTATTTCAGATCGATCATTATTTTTCGAAAAACTTTAAAAATATCTGCCCGAACAAGCTATTTTCTCAATTTCGCTTTTTCTTCATTTGACTCGAAATATTTTCGAAACTATGAAAGATAGATATAAATTGTAAACGACAAAAATATGTATGAGGAAATTTAATTAAAAAATCTTTATCTAAAAAAAATTCGTATAGATATCGAGTTATCGCCTTGTCAAGTTGAAGACGATAGAAATGTTTCCGTTTTGAACTGCATGTACTTAACAGCGAGTATTTTGACTTTTATTCATTCACTGCTAATTATTACTATTTCTTTTCCATAAATAATCCTCAACGCCTCACCTTCTTTTGACCTTCATTGATTTACTTTATTTCCATTCTCTTTTACCCGCTTTCATGTATCTCATATTGGGTTTGTAACGGCTCTAATTACTTTTCGATCCGTCATTGGGATGTTAACCAAATGGGAGCATGAATCACGACATCCCGGATTTCTTTCTTTACACTGAGGTACAACACGATAATCACCTTCTTCTGAAGAGTACGAAATGATGTTTGGAGTGTTCGTGTTGCTTCGATGGGTGGCATTCTATATAATGAGTAATAATAATTTCAATACCAAACGAACATTTTAAATACTTATTACTCGCCCATTATATTGGATGTTTGTACAACAGTTAGGACATACACAATTATTATTACTCCCTTTCATTGTGACCATTTTACTAACATAAACTTTGGTGTCGTTCCATTTTTACTTTCTTCGTGCGTTGAGTTAATAGAAAGGATGGTGTTTTGGTGATAGTCATTGTGATTTAAACCATTTTTTTTACAGATATACTTTTAGTTGTGAATTGAAACAAACATTTTAATTTAATGTAGCCTAAGAGATAAAGTAATCGTGACTTAATCACAAGCCGAGATTTTACCCAAAATATATCAGCCAGTTACATAGATACCAACAATGGCTTTTGTCGGTATGGGGATGTGTGGGTGAGTTGGTGGGGACTGTGTGTGTATGTATGTGTCAAATCGTGGGTCTTTCAAATTATTGTAAACCACTGAAGCGATTTGGACCCAATATTTGGCAAGTTTATATTATATAGATGTAAACATAAAACAAATATTCCCAAAACTGTATTTAGTTTAACCATAAAATGGGACTTTATCAAAATCATGTGTCCTCTGTAATCTCTAAAACCACTGATGCGATTTTGGAAGTTTGGGTGGTATTCTGCATATATTGCTTAAATGCAAACGCGGGTAAAATATCTATAAATGATTGCAGTTTAGCAACAAAATGAGATTTTGTCAAAATCAGTAAATCGTCGCAAACCGTGGAGACGATTTGAACCCAATGTGTGTGGTATTTTACGTATATTATGTAGACGAGAATGAAAAAAATACAATTTTAGAAAAGTATATAATATAACTCAGAGCTCGAATGGCCATTTGTTTTAAGAGGCTAGTCTCTGCATTGCCCTGATCCTTTTACTTTTTCTACGATAGTATATGTAAAGAAACTGCTAAGTGTGTTGTCAACTTCCGCATTTCGATGGATCGGCGATGTTTGGGCTTTCGAGAATATGAATCAACCGTTTCTTCTATGACGTCTGTGGACACGATAACTCTCGATTTAAAGGAGTACGTAAAAAAGAAAAAAAATAGGAAGATTATTTCACATCATAAATATAAAAGGTCTATTAAATTTGAACCAGGACATACATTTTTCGAGCTCTTTTAAAAATTAAAGAAATATTTAAAAAATAATTCTTAAAAATTATAAACTCAGTTCATTTGTATTAAAATGCTAACTGAAAAGCATATGCCCTGTTGTATAACACGCTCATACGTAAATTTCTCGACATATTAGATGTTTCTTTACCTATAATGAAAGGCATCATAAAGATAATATGATTAGTAATATGAAATGAGTGGAAGGAGTAATTTTAAACAGAGATAAATTAAAACGATTTTTGGATTCATCACGAGCCTTTCACGAGATGATAGAACTTTTGTATTTCTTTCATTTTCATCACGCTGGGTATATTTACTTTAATCGATAACAATAAGAAGACTAAATTATTTAAAAAGGCTAAACCATGCAAACATTTTGGTGGCTATCAATTTATCAGAGTATCGACATTTGTTTGTGTTTAGAAAAATTCACAAGTTGGACACATCAAATTATTTTAAAAATAATTTTGCATATATCGCATTTTTAGGGTAAAATTAAAATACTAGTTAGAATTTAAACCTCTTAAAAAGGAGAAAATAAAACTCTTTAAAATTAAGTTGATACTTTTTGTAATAGGTTTAATTTTGTTTAACCTTTTGCTCACGGGTGGGACAGCGTCTATCACAAACGAAGAACCTCTCAAAAAGACAGGTATTTGACATACCCTATCGCAAACAGATCTACCCCCCTTTTCAAGCATTGGCGTCCACTATGAGTACGCAAATATTTTGCATTCTATTACACCGAGGGGATTCTGTAGTATCGGAGAAGATTTGTTTTAGAAGAAAATATTATTACCGTTCTTAAGGGTGGGGTGAATCCTAAATCTAGCTGCTTTAGGTTCTGTTTCCGGGTCAATACTATAAGTGTGCAAAGATACAGTCTTCTAGGTCATAGTGGGAGTCTGTAAGTCGGTAAAGACAAAATTAAGTCAGCCAGTTATTCTATAGATAACTTTTAACATTTACATGACAGTATATATTTAGTATTAGAGAACGTACTAAAATAATTAAAACAAATATGCGAAAAACATGTCTACCAGTAAAATAGTGCAATCTTTTGTAATAAACATATAATTACTGTTAAATGAATACTAACATCAACCTCATCAGAGGATTTATTAGCATGTTCAATCTAGACGACATAAAACATCTGTTGATGCAGTTCGCAGAGTTAGTACAAAAAAAGAGCGATCCTATGGTAATGGTCTTTGAGGCCCTTAAAATAATCGCGGACTTTAAAAATAACAGTGAGAATCAAACCCGTCATGGCTAGGTCCCAAAAAGAATCCTTAAAAATAATATTTTGGAATGCGAACGGCATATCTCCAAGAATAAATGAACTTAGGAACTATGTAAATGAAAATGACGTAGACGCCTTATTAATTCAGGAAACTAAAGTTAGAGAAAGTAAAAAACTAAACATAGCCAACTACATATGCTATCATAATCTTAGCTCAAATACTAATGCTAGAACGCCCTATGGAGGAACAGCAGTATACATTAAAAGAAATATTCCCCACGAGGAACTAAACAACATAAATCTTCAAGGTATAGAAAATACTAGTATAAAAATTAAAATTAATAATACTAGCCCGTTTATCCTAACCTCAACATATGTCAAAAATATGAGTAGAGTAGATGTAGCTGCGCAACTGGAACTGCTTTTAGCGCGATATCCAAACACTATACTCGCAGGCGACTTCAACGCGCACCACCGAGCGTGGGGCTGTAGGAGAGCCAATTCACGCGGTACACAGATACACAGACTGGTGAACACGACAAACACTAACATTATTGTACCGTCGACACCAACCTGCTTCTCAGGCGCCAACGGCTCATTTATAGACTTTGTCCTAACGCGAAACATAGATTACGCTCACACTATTAGTACCCTGGATGAATTCGACTCGGATCATCTGCCGGTACTGGTGACATTTGACCTGAACACACCTCTTCCAGCCTCTTTGGGAGAAGAGAGGGTCAACTGGGAAGTATTCAAAAGAGCACTCTTCGAGCCGCACTTAGCAGTACCTAACATAATGAGCACGGCGGATATTGACTCTGCCACGCACACACTCACAACAGAAATCAAGAGAGCAATTGCCTCTGCCACAACACATCGTGAGTCTCCAAAAATGCCCACACTTTCCCACCATGTCAAACAATTAGTCAGGCAAAGAAATAGAATACGTAAGACATGGCAGGCTAACAGAGACCCCGCCCTTAAAAGGGAGCTTAACAGACTCACGTGCAAAGTCAGGGAAAAAATTGTCGCAGAAAAGCAGCAACAGTATAAAGAACTAATCGAATCCCTTAACCCAGAAGACGTATCGCTCTGGCAATTCGCAAAAAGACTCAGGAAACCTCAAATTAAGCTCCCGCCACTAACAGATGGTGCTAAAATCGCGTACTCAGACGAGGAAAAAGCCGAGGCGCTCGCAAGCCATTATGAAAAACAATTCCAACCAAACCACGATCTAATGTGTCAGGACACCCTAAGAATGGTTAGACAAACTTTAAATAATTTCAGGAATTCCCCGGTAACGGCTGAGGTTAGCCCAGCCACCCCGCAGGAGATAGTAGAAATCATTAAAAATCTCAAAAACCGTAAAAGCCCAGGGCACGACAAAATCAGAAATATTGCGGTTAAAAACCTACCCTTAAACGTAATATGTTACTTGACAATCTTAATAAATAAAATATTAAAACTAAACTATTTTCCCAAAGAATGGAAGGAAGCGATAATTATAGCAATCCATAAGCCTGGTGAGGATGCCACAATTCCAGCCAACTACAGACCAATTAGCTTGCTACCGACACTTAGTAAAATTACTGAGAAAATTATTCTTAAGAGACTGAACACGCACCTTAGTGAGAATGACATTATCATTCCGGAGCAGTTTGGATTTCGGCCAAAGCACTCCACCACTCATCAATTGCTGAGAGTGGTAGAGTACATATCTTCTGGTCTCAATAACAAGACACCCACAGCTGCGATTTTTCTGGACATACAAAAAGCCTTTGATAAAGTATGGCACTGTGGATTAGCGTACAAATTGATCACTTTAAAAGTCCCTGACGCTCTTGTCAAACTTTTAATCTCATACTTAAATAACAGACACTTTCAAGTCAGAGTAGGAGGTAACTTATCTACACCCAAGCTCATTAAAAGTAGTGTACCGCAAGGTTCTATCCTGGGCCCGACACTCTTTAACATATACCTGAACGACATCCCTAGGACTCCAAACACAGAGCTGGCACTCTATGCAGACGACAGTGCGATACTTGCAAAACACCCCTATGTCTCAGTAATGCACAGACAGCTACAACAACACTTAGACATACTCCAAACTTGGCTGGAAAAATGGCGAATAAAATTAAACCCCAATAAATGTCATTGGATTTATTTCTCAAGAAAACGTAAACCTCCGCCGCCTCTGTACATAAACAACCATGCCCTAAAAGCGGAAAAATCTACTAAATACCTAGGTGTAACGATAGATTCCCACCTAACCTGGAAACAGCACGTAACGAACTTAATCAAAAAAGCGTATATGGCCACAGGAGCCTTATACCCAATGATAGGAAACGGAAATCTAAGTTATCAAAATAAACTCCTAAGTTATAAATCGGTCATCCGCCCGGGAATGCTGTATGCAGCACCCGTATGGGGATATGCCTGTAAAACTACAATAGACCTCCTATAGACAAAACAAAACAAAATCCTACGGATTATCAGGAAAGCTCCCAGGTACTTAAGAAACTCGGTAATTAGGAATGACTTCAAAATAAAAACTGTTAGAGCCCAAATTAAAAAGCTAGCGCTTAAATTTTACAGAAATTTGCCATCCGTTCCAAACGAACTGTTATTCAATCTGCATGACTATGATCATCGCAAGGCCAAATCTCGTAAGAGACCCCGCGCTGTTCTAAACATCGATAATCGGAATTAAAAGATCCCACCTCAAACATCTGATTTTTAAATAAAACTCGCGACTATTATTTTATTAAAAAAAAATATATATATATATATATATATATATATATATATATATATATATATATATATATATATATATATATATATATATATATTCTAAACACTAAACTGCCAAAACGCTAGGTAACCCTTAGATCTGCATCAACCCCCCAAACTGCTTAAACTCTAAATGTGCAACAAACTGCCACACTAGGAGCTAGGATAAATAATAAAAAGTAGTAAATAAAAACCTTGAACGTCCTATTAGGGTCACTGAATTAATGTCACAGTTTGACGATAAGAACCACATATTGAAACTGGAGATTAAAGGCGCTTCTCGCCTGCTGCTCTGTCTTGTACGACACTACGTATATGAATACTAAATACTTTTGCTTCGATCAAAACATTGTAAATATCATTTGTGAAATTCAATGCGTCATGTACAGGTATATCTGGGTGAAATGGAGTTTGTTTAATGCCAAAAAATATCGATCCTGCAAATCGGCAAGTATATTATCGAATTAACATCTCCCTCTACTATGGAACATGCTTAACTCAAAATAAACAAACGTTTTTAAGTGAATAAAAGCATACTGTTCAGTCAGACGGGAAGTTTTATGCAAATGTTGAAAGTTGGCTAAATGTAAAGAGCATCAATAATGAATGCACATCAATGCGCTACTTCTGCAGTTCATTCATTTGCTCTGCTACTGGGTTTTTTTTTATTTCCTATTTCTGAATCTCACTTATTGGAAAGTAACACGCCTAATTGCTTTTCGGGCTCCTTTTGGGATGTTTATCGGAATGGCCAATTTGTTACGACACTCAGAATTCTCTTTTTCGCGCTGGAGTACAACCCAATAATCGCAGAATTACAAGAAAAGATCGGAATTTTTACGGATGGTACAATGAAGGCCCTTTGAAATAAAATATTCTTCATATTTGTTATTTCCCATATATATATATATATATATATATATATATATATATATATATATATATATATATATATATATATATATATATATATATATATATATATATATATATATATATATATATATATATATATATATGAGAAATAACAACAGATGAAACGTTATGTCCCACATCCAATCATTGATTGTTTATAAAGGAGATATTCTTGACTGAGGAGGTTAAGTGATTGTCATTTTAACTTCGAACAGATTTCTGTATGATAAGTGAATTTATATTGGAATTCGCATTTTCAATAAATTTTATTTCCTTGGTGAGTAAAATAAAATAACTTAACATAAAAATTCTAAGAGTGAATGAAATGCACAATATTTTAAAATATATTACTTATGTAAGATACATACAGAGTACAACATTTTAAATGTTTGCTTATTTCTGAATTAGCTGAACTTTTGCAACCATTTTTTTAAATATGAAATCATGGTGGCTCATAGAGGAGAAGAACTCTCCCCCTTGGATATTCAAGATAACAAAGGCGAGCTTCAATCTAGACGACGTTATACATTTTATTATTGAGTTTACACCCCCCAGCCTTACTGCAAAACGTTCTACATTCACCCATGTATGAAAAAGTGCACAAGAAATTTGTGAGAAATCTGGAACATAAGCTTAGTTGAAAATCACCGAGTCAACAACGTCCATAAACAATATCACTTATTAATTATTTAAAAATAATGTACTATGAAAACTTAAAAATATCTTATAATTACAATATGCTAAGAATCAGCTAAAAAATTATCAATCACACTTATTTAACTGAGATTCTCGTCTGACAGGGGATTTTAAAGGGAAAGGAAACTTATTGTTTCTAACCACAATAGGATGCTTCGCCATATTGATGCCTATATAAAGAGAGCTAAGTCTACTTTGCAAACTACTTAAGTTTAATGGTAGTCATTATTAGTATATTTCTTCGTCTTGAGATTGTTTAAAGTTAGGTAAATCCTAGATTATTCATGAAAAATGACTCAAATTCTTTAGTATAATAAATACTGATTATTTTCTACCAATAATAATTAGTAGAACCATGTTTGACCCCAAATGGAGAACTCATTAGGCTTACACTACCCACCCTCACCTACCCATCATTGATGAAACCTTATGATAAAGGATTGAAATGGAGAAGCAATAGCCACGCCTCCCTGTAAGCTAGCTTCCCATGTTAGTTAATCAGCGAGGGAGGAGTTTAACAAATAGGTGGTCTTAATACCGTGTTTCTCTTTATTGAAGATGAAGGCTGGATGATTTTAGCTTCTAAAACATTAAAATATGCGTTTTAATGGGAAAAATATTTTGAATCGTGTCACTTTAAGCAAGTAAAATGTAACAATTTTCTAAATAATACATATATCTTCTCAAAATTATTTTTAAAAGTATAATAAATAAAAGTATGTTTAAATAATTCTTTAAATTACATTTTACGCTGGGGAGGCTCAGCTTTCTAGCCTCAATGGGCGCTACGCCACTGATATATATATATATATATATATATATATATACATATATATATAAATGAAATTGAAAATATGTCTGTCTGTATGTATGTATGTATGTATGTTTGTCTTATCATCACGGAAGAACGACTGAACCGACTTTCATGAAATTTTGTGGGTAGTTTTGGAGTAGCCTCACTTAAAATTTAGTCCATGGTTAAAGTTTCTGAGATCAGATTAAGGATTGCCTAGATTAAAATTAAAAATTCACTGTTAAACCTTCCGTAGACATATTATGCAGATGATGTTTCTTCCCGTTACTTTATTTGAAGAAAATGATTACATGTCGCTTAGCAACGGATTTAAATCCAATGTGTTTATGCGACAGACGGTTTTTGTTAAATCTTTTCCGATTTAAATACCAAAAAAAAATGTATATAAAATGAATTTTATTAAAATTGCATTTTTGTTTGGTTTATATTAATTACTGCCTTCAGATATTAAGATTACTAGGATTATTAATATTTTCTGTTTATTACGTTATCTATTTTATTTTAACAGAAAGGGTTGAAACTCATATATGGTAGTACGGGTAATTTTCTATTAGTACACGGATATATCTTCCAATCTACGATTCCCATACAATTTTAGTGTTTTCATTTTGGCATATAGTGGAATCAATTACGTCCCTCAAGTTTAAAGATTGCTGGGATAATTTATAATTTCTCTTTATTACGTTATCTGTTTTAGTTTAGAAATTTTTTTTGAAATTCATATATTGTAGTACGGGAAATTTTTTACTAACACACGAGTATATTTTCTAATATTCGGGAAGTAGTACTTCCCATACAATTTTAACCCTTTTATTTTGGCATCTATTGAATCAATTTCCTATTTTTTGTAAATTTGTTTACAAGCGGGTTCAGGCTGTTTTATTCTTAAGATCTGCCTGTGAAGATAATAGTTATGTAGAGAGAACAGAAATTCTTAATATAATTTAGTACAATTTTGTATAGGAAGAACAAATATTGTGTAACTTCTTTTTAGGAGCATTAATTTAGATATTTTAATAGAATGCCTTGAATTACAATTCCATTTAGAATATTATATGAAATTGCACATGATTGTGAATTTTAAGATTTTTTATATATTATATTCAGTACGGAGAACGGGTCTACTGCTAGTATATATATATATATGTGTGTGCGTGTGCATGCATTTGAAAATCATGATGCTTATTGCCCGGATTTTTATTTTCTGTTGTTATTGCCTAGGAGTAAATATTTCATTATTATAGTGTTTGCTACTTTCTTAAATGATTAATTTTTGGCTTTATCTAGGCGTTGTAATTCATCACTATTATTTCACTGGATTATTATAAACTATGTTATTGAAATCGTATCATTTATATGTTGTATTTGCTCTATCAGTAAATGTATTTATCTTTCGGTTGTTATTAAATTTTTCTAACTTTTCATACTAAGTATTATTATTATTACATTTAATTAAGCACGTCCTTGAGCAGACATTTGGTTAAGTATATAACGAAACTGTTTATTGTTTTATGACTTTGCTGTTTTTCTATATGTTTTCTTTTAAAATATAAACATACAGTTAATCAGCTATTTGTAGTATTAATCTCATACATTGAATAGTGAAAGCGTTAAATGGAAATCTCTATGCTTGAAGAGAAAAATATGGCAAGATTGTCGAGCGCGTGCTAAAAAAATGGATAATTATGACGTCTTGATGGTGATACAAAAAAGGTCTTAAAAGATCATAATCTTAGAAACTAAAAAATTATTGTAAATTGTAACTGATATTATGAAATATGTTAATTCCTGTTACAGCAGGTGATATTATCAGGGGACAATGTGAAAAAGTATTTTAGGCAAATCAATATTTCGAGTATATTATTAACAAAGTTCTCAGTGGTGATGGTTCTATCGAACTTTAAGTATTTCCCACCATAATGGGCTGCTTTAACTATGCCCTCACAATTTCGTTTGAACTCTAAAGATCATTTTTACTATTTAAAACAAAATTAATTAACAAATATTAAATAAAAATTACAGTTTACAATATTAAAATTAGAAAAATATAGTTGTTATTAGTAATAGGAATTAGTTATGCTTATTATATCCTCACTATTATTGTTATTTGCATTTGAAATATTAAATGGAAATCTTGGTGATGGTCTTATAAACAGAAATCTCTACTAATTGTATTTATTTAGAACTTTTTACGGCAATAGAATTATTTTTAAATTTTAGAGTTGTTAGAACTTTAGCATGTTCCTTAGATTTAGTATCTCTTTAAGATCATTTCTCTTAAGGAAGTTTAACTAATAATAATTTGTAAGGTTAATGTAAAATGTTTTATGTTTCTAGCTTTTGAAGTGAATAACATCGGGGTATCCTTCTGAAATGGGGAAGAAACGAAATATATAAACACTTTGGATATTTTGAAATCCTTCTCTCGAAAAAACTGGAAAAATACTGTCCGAGAAAATTTAAGTTTGTAAAGTTTTGTGAGGAATCTATTATTAATTACAATTTTATTCTAATTATATTTCTACCGATTTTAATTTATGTCCTAAACTTCTCAACTTGCATTCCGAAAAATCGTATTCTCATGATTGGCCAGATCTATAAGAAGACAGACTGCCATTATCTGCCGTGTTTGTGCACGCGCCAGTATTCTTTCTGATTGTCCAAACATCGAGAGTTATAGCCTGCAATCTTGTGAGTATATACATATATTGTGTGGTAGTTTGATCAACATAGGTTCAGATTGAAAATCAGTTGAGTAATAAGTTAGGTTTGAAGTTCATTGTAGATTAGTATATCTTGGGTAGAATTTTTAATGTCAGAGTTGTTGTTGTTGAGACCCAGACCGTCCGAGCTACCAGAAAGGTGTAAGGTAACTGTTTGGATGGCCGGGAAGTGCCACCCAATTTGGACCGGAACCCAGTGGGGGAGGCATCCACAGGGACCGTACCCTCCTTCCCCTACCACCAACCTCTCGGAAGGACTTACGGACCCACATGTTTAACGTGATCGTACTCCGCGTGAACACGGCGGCAGTTTTGGCAGCGGCTGGAATCGAACCCGGGCCTACCGAGTGCAACTCCAGCGCGCTAACCAATGGGCTACCGCGCCCCAATGTCAGAGTTGTAAATAATTTGTATATATATTTGCAATATATATATATATATATGTGTGTATATATATATATATATATATATATATATATGTATATATATATATATATATATATGTGTGTGTGTGTGTGTGTGTTTTGAATTCCCAGCGAATCTATCTGTAAAGAAAGTTGTTTATTTGTTAAATGTCGTGAATTCTTCGTCGAACTTTTGTTATTAGGTTATTGGAAGTTTAATTTAGAATGAAGTAATTTGTAACGGTTTATACAAAAGTCATGATCTTGGGTTGAAGTGGAATATGACTTCATAGTTTATATGTTAAAAGCTGATAATATGAACAGTAAGAATGCAATTTGTAGTACTTTAAAAGTTTTACAAAAATATATGATTGAATCGTGGTTCGGGTTTATTGCCTTCAAACTATAGTCGTTATAAATCTGATACTTTAATATTTTGAACTACTTTGAAAAATTAGGTATATTTTTGAAATTTCAGTTTGCTGTATAAATATCAATTTTAAGCCCTTTGAAAGCCTTATGGGGATATCTAATTGGACTTTGGGCTAAATCCCATTTCGGTCAGTTTTTTTTATCGCGCCAAATCGGCGATAAGCGGAGTGCTATTTTGCAACGTCGGTAACTCTTTAACTCCTCATAACTATGGTAACCTTGCGAGTTAGTTGAATACTACGGCAACTGTCTCAACTTCGGGCGCCAGAAAACTCGCCAAATTCATGACCACACCGGTCTTTGGGATAATGCCGGACTTTGTATCATGTCTTCCGAATCCAAAACTAAGTGATTACATGTCGATTTTTAACTATTTTTTAAAAGGCGGCTCTAATGTTGCAAGACTTTATTTATAACGCAAAGCTATTTTGGCTCCATTGGACTGAAGTCGCCATCGTTTATTATTTTAAAACTATGAACTTTTTTATATTTAGAAATGTTAACTGTCAGAAAATTACAGCCTTTTAATTGCTCAATAAACGTCGTAAGTACTTATTCTCAGAAAGGACCGCCCGGTATATAGTACTCCCACGACAGATTCCAACTGCATAACTACTCAATAGTTTATGAAATAATTCTCACTTTAACTACAACAATACAGTTATCACAGTTTGAACCTAAACAGATACGAATGTATGAAAGACCGATTTCTCACTTTGGAGAATTCTCAGTCGTTGTGAAAGGTATTTTTTAATCCAATATTAAATCATACATGAAAGAATTTAAGTGATACCGATATGACACGGTCAATCAGGTAAACTTTAATTACGTTTTCATTTTGTTAAAAAATGGATTCTTTTTTTGAAAGTTACATTCATAATAACGGCAGTAAAACATTATTGGCATTGTTACTTTTTAAAAGTATTTTCAAACTGAACACGCCATCTAAATAATTAAAATATGCTAAACAAACTGCATTGTTAAACTTATACAATGTGAGCATCTGGATCACTGAACCTACTGCGCATGCGTTATCAGTCCTTTTGTGACGTTATATAAACTTCTAATGATAAAACCTTTCAGTTAAATTCCTACTTTGAAAATGTTTTATTTACTTTTGAATAATGGAAACATTTAAAAGGATTTTGTTACTATATTTTAAGCGTACTTTAAAAAATTTTAATATAAATATTCAAAGTATTTGAAATATTTTTAGCGTATTTTCACCACTTTCAACTCATTATATAACATACAATAAAGAAAACTAAATAGCTTTAGCTAATTTAAATAATCATATTTTATAATGCCATGAGTAATTTTAAACAAATCATATAAGTTTTTAAATATATAATTTAGAACTTAGATAATTTTCAATATTTCGATTATATATTGATTTTATTTACATTTGAGTGGTAAGAGAAGTTGCATTAAATGGGGTATAACTCCATGGTGTAAAAAGTTTCTGTATTATGACGGGGTTTTTAGTTTGGCGCTCAGCTCTAGGCTTGAAGAAAGAAATAATTTCAAGCACATGCAACGGTCGTTTGCAATCTACATTTTATTTGTGCGGCATTTTACCTTGAGATCCAAGTACGATCCTCGTATGTATTCTTTGTAAGTAATGTCACGTTCTGGTTGATGGAATTCATGTACAATCAAACACACAGAAAAAACTTTGAGCGTGTCACGGCCAATTGCTCGATCTTCATCGTTTAACTTGCATTCTAAGATTAAAGGGTTTTATTTAACGAAACGAGCAATAGTTCACTTATCTATGTTAGTTCAATTCATAATATTGAGATCGAAAAATGACATCCCCCGATAAGTTCTGGGGTTTTCATCGCACTAGTACATCAGCGCATCATTTGGGGCTACTCTTTTGGGACAGAATATGTAATGTATTCTTTCCTCTGAAATGAGAAAAAATCAAATTATTCTAGAGAATGTATATCTATCAGTATTTTTCAACAATAATTCTGAAGGTATGGGCATTCATTCTGTGAGAAGAAAACGCTAAAAATGCCAACGCACATTATTTGAACTTCCCACATTTTTCGAAAGTTGAGGAAAGGAAACTTTAACAAAATTTTATTTTTCTATCTTACAAAGAAACCATGTTAAAAGAGAACAGAAAATTTGTCTCATTATTTGCCCTTTTCAAATGGAATCCTATTGCACTTAAGATATAAAAAGTCCCATATAGATTCAAATTTGTTTTCTCTATTATTTTCTTCGCAAAAGTAAATTATTATGTTCGGTAGAAATACTTTTCAACTCAATTGAAGATCTAGAAAAATTCGAGATGGCTAATAACACAGAAATCGATTTTAATACCATCATTAGAGGGTTTGTTTGTCTAAATAATCAATGAAATTGATTTTTCGTCAAAAGTAGCACTTGATGGACACGAAATTGGGCATGAATAAAGATAAAAAAAATACCAAGGGTCAATTATTCGTAAAACGATGAACCGTCCTTGCCTAGTTTCACTTGCGTCAGACATCGAGACGCAAAATGGAAGGGTGCTGGTTCGGTATCATATATTTACGATTGCTTGTATTTATTGCATCTTTTCACTTTGCTTTTTACTTTCTTTATATACATAATGTATAAGGAAAGTACTGTGACGGGGTCGAAAATTCGAATTCGAGTTTTCGACGGGAGAGCACGTTTCAAGCATCCCTGATCACGAATCAAACATTTTTGAAGTGATGTCTGTGTGTGTGTGTGTGTGTGTGTGTGTGTGTGTGTGTGTGTGTGTGTCAGTGGGTCTGTGGAGACGATAACTGACGAACGAATGGACCGATTCGAACCAAATTTGGTACAAAAATCACAATCCGTAAACACTGGAAGCCTATTGGTTTTATACGCAATCGAATGTTCAGAACCCCCCTAAATTTTCGAATGAAAATTTGAAAAAATCGTCAAAAAATCAAAACCACTAATAAAGTTACGCAAATAGACATTTCTTATGTAATTTTTCATTAGAAAACGATTGACATAAATTTTAGAACGCTAACATGAACCGTTCTCGAGATATTGCACATTTTTCAAAAAAAATATCAAAAAGTCATATAAAATTGAAAAAAAATCTTGTTGAGAAACATGTTCACTTTTCATATGTAATACCATGCGATAAATTGAGTGACATCATTCTCGTAGATCTAGCTTGTTCCATTCATGAAAAAAGATACTTTGAGTAATACTTTTGTATTTGAACGCCAATAATCATTTATCTGCTGTAAGAATAACTTATTTCTTCGTCCATAACGCTTGGCGAGATTTTGGCAACAAAATTGGCGGAATGTCGCCAACTTGGCGACTTTTTGAAATGTTGCCAAATTAACGAAAATCTCGCCAAATGGATAAAAATGACGCTAAATCCATGAAAATGACCACTAATTGTCGAAAATTCAATATCTTGGAAAGAATATTAGTATCTACTATAAGAAAAACCTATTTTTTTTTATTTTTACTGTAACAGTAGTAAATTCATTACATTATATAAGGAAAGTCATGTGTTGCCCACATCAGATTTTTTTTTACTGTAAAAGTAGTAAATTCATTACATTATATAAGGAAAGTCATGTGTTGCCCACATCAGATTTTTTATTTAAGTTTGCTTATGACAAAAAAAATTTCTACTTGAAAATTGGAAGTTAAAATTATCTTGTATATTGACCGACTGGCAGTATGATGTGCTATGATGCGCATTATGTGTTGATGTGCGACAGACGATCCTTAATGTCATTGACATTTTGCACATAGTATTGAACAAAAATGTAGAAAGTTGCTAATATGATCGGACGTTGATACGGCAACTGGTAAATTGTTAGTTCAAGACAAACTAGACAGTTTATTTCACTAATCGTACCTACGTATGTTTTACTTTTGTTTAATACAACTAACGATAAAACAATTTAGCTACAAGTATACTATGTTATACCATGATAAAAAAAACTTCAAATATTGATATATCCAAATATTGGGGACCGATTGTATATCAAAATTGGGATATTGCTGAAAAGAAAACTACAATAATAAAACTGGTGAATATTCTGTTCAAAATATATATATTTTGTTTTGCAACTCATTTTAATTTTCCAAAACTATAGAATTTTAAAACTTGAGCTATTTTAATGCTAATTAGATTTTGCGTGTATCAAAAACTAAAAGCAACCGGATTTTCCAAATGGCGCTCAAAACATTAAGAAATAAAAGTAAAATATATGATTAAATATATCGAAGTTTAAAAATATTTTTTTACATACAAAATCAATGCAAGCACCCTATTTAGCTGAGATAATCATTTCCCCATAATATTCATTTTATTTATGAAAATTAAATGGTTTAGCCTCCAAGAACCTTAAAAAACTCCAAGCCACGAACTGAAAACCTAAATCCATAAAAATGTCATGGAATTGATAAAATTGCGTTTAATAAATGAAATTAATTGTGTTTTGTTAGGAGATAGTATCGTGATGATGTTTCGACAATTTGTCGCAAAATGGGACATCAGATGCACGCAAAATGGGAAAATCAGTTCTACAGTCCCACTTGGCGAGAAATTTGGCGATATTTTAAGTTATCGTTAAATTGACGAAAATGTCGCCAAGCCTTCCATGGAGATAGCATTAATCAGACGATATGATTTCCATCAATTTATTTGAAGCAAATGATATCATGTCGCTTAGCAACGGATCCAATGTGTTATGTGCCATACGATTTTTATTAAATCTTTTCCGATTTGAATAATAAAGATATGTATATAAAATAAATTTCATTGACATTGCTTTTTTGACTGGATAATTAATATCCATTACGGTCTTCAGGTTTAAACATTATTATCATTGATATTTTCGGGGACTGTTGTTTCAGGGATTATTGATATTTTCAAGTTATTATGCCATTGTTTATTTATGACGAAAATTGTTGAAACTCATATATAGTACGTTGTACGAGTAATCTTCTACAAATGCACGGATATATCTTCTAATCTATGAGAATGTAAGTAGTACAGGTATATTGGCATATATTTTAATATATATTGGCATATATTGGAATCAATTATGACCTTCTGGTATAAAGATTACGGGGATTATTGATATTTTCAATTTATTACATCATCTCTTTTATTTTGGCAAATATGTTTGGGACTCATATTGTAATACGGATAATCTTCTACTAACACACTGGCATATTTTCTAATCTGCGACAATATAAGTAGAACGGGGTTGCATATATTGATTCAATTCCTTTTTTTTTTTTGTAAATTTGCTTACAAAAGGGGCCAGGATGTTTTATTCTTCAGATCTGCCCGTGAAGATAATTTTGCATAGTGAGAACATATATTCTTAAACTTCTCTTTGGGAGCAGTAAATTTAATATTTTAACAAAATTTGCTGAGATTTGATTTTAACTGAATTCTGAGTTTGATGGGAGATTTTTGCTCTAATTAGTCACTTTCTGAAAACATGAATTGTTTGAAATATGATTTAAATGGGATATCTATCTCCATGGCTTATTTTAAACAAGCTTTTACTGAACAATGAAAAGTATAATGAAATCAAAATGATTATTTAATTTCGGAGTTTATGAGGAAGATTCTATCTGACATCATGCTACTCAGAAGCGCAATTAATTTAAATCTGTCTGTTAATTTTAATAATTATTTTTTCGATTTGAATAATAAATAAATGGATATAAAAATATGTTTTAGAAAAGAACGATTTGATTTTTCTTATAGCATTTTTGACTGGATAATATCAATTACGGTCTTCGGGTTTAAATATTATTATTATTGATATTTTCGGGGATTATTGATTCAGGGATTATTGATAAAATTTCAAGTTATTATGCAGTTGTTTTATTATGACAAAAATTGTTTAAACTCATATATTGTACGTTGTACGAGTAATCTTCTACAAATACACGGGTATATCTTTTAATCTACGAGAATATAAGTAGTACAGGTATATTGGCATATGTTTTGATATATATTGACATATATTGGAATCAATTACGACCTTCTGGTATAAAGAGTACGGGGATTATTGATATTTACAATTTATTATGTATCTCTTTTATTTTGGCAAATAGTTTTGAGACTTATACGTATTGTAATACGGCTAATCTTCTACTAACACACTGGCATTTTTTCTAATCTGCGACTATATAAGTAGTACAAGGTTGTAGATATTGATTCAATTCCTTTTTTTTTTTTGTAAACTTGCTTACAAAAGCGGCCTGGATGTTTTATTCTTCAGATCTGTCCGTGAAGATAATTTTGCATAATGAGAACATATATTCTTAAACGTCTCTTTAGGAGCAATATATTTAATATTTTAACAGAATTTGCACATGATTGCGAATTATATGTTTCTTTATATTATATACTCCGTACGAAGAACGGATTTGCTGCTAGTTATTAATAAATTCAAATGCGGTTAATTATTTTAAACTAGAGGTATCGAAAATTGTGTCCGACTGAAAAGACTAAGCAGCCATTTTTTAATACTATGTGAAAATGTAGTTATTCATGATGGCACCAATTCCCATTAAATTAAATGAATCTTTCGCATTAATTTACTACATTTCATCCGCACTTTAAGTAAAAATGAAATAGAAACGAAAGAAGTACTGTTTGACATGTAAAAAGAGAAATATTATCATACATAAATCTTTATTTTGGCATATATTACTTCTTTATTGCAGTAATTCAAGATACAATATTATCTCATTTTACAAACAATATTCCTTGTATTTAACAATATTTATTATTTTATATGTCGTTTTGTGCGATACAACGAAGGTATCACATTTACATTAATATGATTAACAGAACAGCAAAAAATATTTCAGTCCTTAAAAAAATCATGTCCTGTCCCATTAAACTTTCTTCGTAAGAAAACATACTTTCATATTATTTTGAAATATGTACTTTAACATTTATACAAGATACAATAACATGGAAATTTTTTTAAGGTATTTAAATTATTTTGTACAGTATAGTATTTTAGATCCAAATTTCTTAACCCGGAAGTGATTGTCATTCACCGTGAGAAAAATAATGTTAAAAAAGAATATCGCATTACTTCCATTTTACAACATACCATGCATAAGTATTTGGCAAGTAAGAAAACTTTATAAAACTCCTTCGTTTCAGCGTTTTTACAAAGTAAACTGCTTAAAAATGAGACTTAAATTTTAAGATATTCTTTGACCTTCTGAGCAGAATTGTGAAAGTGTATAAAAAATAAATAAAATACTGTTTCATACTTAAAGTTTGTCTTTATATCTAAAAAACTGAAATTTTGAAAGAAAAATTGCAATCACCAAGGTTTAATAAAGAAATGTATTGCTTTAAGAAAATTTTATATCAAGTCATTGTTAAATCACATTTACAAAATATAATGTGGGCAGCACATGACTTTCCTTATATAATGCAATAAATTTACTACTTTTACGGTAAAAGAAATTGGTTATCTTATAGTAAAGTACTTATATTATTTCCAAGATATTGAATTTTCGTCAATTAGTCGTCATTCTCATTGATTTAGTATCATTTTTATCTATTTGACAAGATTTTCGTTAATTTGGCAACATTTAAAAAGTCGCCAAGTTGGCGACATTACAATAAATTCGCCGCCAGAATCACGCCAAGCATTATAGAGAGAAATAAGGTATCCTTAATGCAGATAAATGACAATTGGCGCTCATATACAAAAGTATTACTGAAGGTATCTTTTTACATGAATGGGACAAGCTAGATCCACGAGAATGATGTCACCCAATTTATCGCATATTATATATAAAAAGTGAACATGTTTCACAACAGTTAATATATATATTTTTTAATTTATGGGATTTTTTGATAAATTTATTTGAAAAATGTGCAATATCTCGATACCGGCTCATGCTAGCGTTTTAAATTTATGTCAGTCGCTTTCTAAAGAAAAATTAAATAATAAATGTCTATTTGCGTAACTTTATTAAAGGTTTTGATTTTTTGAAGATGTTTTTAAAATTTCATTCGAAAATATAAAAGGGTTCTGAACATTCGATTGCGTTTAAAAACAATAGGCTTCCAGTATTCACAGATTGTAATTTTTGTACCAAATTTTATTCAAATCGCCCTATTCGTTCGTGAGATATCGTCCCCACAGACTTACTGACACACACACACACAGATACCACCTTTAAAATGTTCGATTCGTGATCAGGGATGTGTGAAACGTGCTCTCCCATCGGTAACACGAATTCGAATTTTCGACCCCGCCACAATACTTTCTTTATACATTATACTATGTATATAAGGAAAGTAAAAATACTATGTTCACTGCAGGCCTCGTGGAGGGTTCAAAAACAAGTTTTATTTCGCAATTTTTTTTTTTTAAATAATGAAGGTTGTAGGTTCGAGTTTGGCTCAAATTATGTTAAGTTCGCGTCCGATTGGTAAACTTATAAGCACTACATACATTAGGAAGTGGTTCATTTAGCAGACAATTACTTGGTCGACAACTCATTTCGTCAACATGTACATTTCGTCGACAAGTACATTTCGTCGACAACTACATTTCGTCGACACTCATGTCGGCGACAAGTACATTTCGTCGACACTCATGTCGGCGACAAGTACATTTCGTCGACACTCCTTTCGTCGATAAGTAATTTTCGTCGACACTGCTTGACGAACTGAATGATAGCCGCCGACTATTCTCAGCACCCCCCCCCCTCCCGTGTGTGAAAGTCGGAGAAAGGGTTTCATCATGCATTTCGGAGAAATGCAAATACTTTTGCTGCCATTGAAAATGATTTCAGTAATATCTATGCATCACCTTTTAAACAGTTACATATTTCATAAAATATTAATATTTGTTCATTTTAAAATACATTTTAGTAATTTAATTATTTTTAAATATGTTATCTAACCATTATCCTTGTTTGTGTGTCACTATTTGGACAGTTCTGCATTAGAGCTCAGATTGCATGGCCATGTCATCTAAGGAATCTATAACCCCCCCCCCCCCCCCACAAAGATACAAAATTTAGGAAATTGTAAAAATATATAAAAAAAATTTAAAAAATACATAAAATATTTATATTATATATATATATATATATATTTATTTTATATATGTATATTTTATATATATATTATATATATAATTTTATATATATTTTATATATATTTTATATATATAATTTTATATATATATTTTGTATATAATTTTATATATATTTTATATATATATATTTTATATATATTTTATATATATTTGATATATATATTTTATATATATATTTCATATATATATATATATATATATATATATATATATATATATATATATATATATATATATATATACATTTATTTTATATATATATATATTTATTTTATATATATATATATATACATTTATTTTATATATATATATATTTATTTTATATATATATATATATATATTTATTTATTTTATATATATATTTTATATTATTTTATATATAAAATATTTAAAAAGTTGTATCACTGTCGCCATTCTCGAAATCTGATTCTGCACTTCCAGTTGACTTTCAGTCATGTTCTGAATCGGCTCCTACCACAAAACTTATTTCCTCTATAGTTTCTTAAACTAAATTCTCAATTTCCCAATATTTATTTTCAACTTTTAATACGTGCTCACAATATTTATTCCACTTCTCCTTTGTAATACTGGCAATGGCTTCAGAAGTTAGATTTTTCATTGTCGTTAAGTTAATTTCAGCATTAACTTTCTTTCTCGCACATACCTCTTAATGGAAGCTCAAGCCATATATATATATTCTGAATACTATATCACAAATATTATATTCTGATTAACTAAATAAACAGATGTTAGAAGTTGGAACAGAGGTTAGACAGATTTTCAGTCACAAGCGCAATGCTAGTCCAACGCAACGATTTTAAATGCGTTCCAACAGTTCTAAATTCCAAATTATTGCCGAAATATGCTCGAGAAACGCGATCTCCAAACAGGTTTCTGCGTTCAGCAATCCTTTCCCTGTAATGTAATGCACAAATCGTCTGTTTGCCAGCCTTCTTCCCTATAGCGAAATGGACTCATCCAAGGTCATCTGCCAACTCTAGCCGGACACTTGTGTGCATCTGATCAGCGACGTCTCCTGCACTAAATGGTTTGGGACAAAGTAGCTTGCTGAAAAGGGGGACTCCAGAATAATGCATTTCAATGCTTTTGTACTGGACTCTACCACGTGACAAACCCTCTAGGCTACCCCTTCTCGCTTTATTTTCTTATCTGATAAAATGAGCCGGGGGTCAATGGGTACAGACCAAATACGGAAAGGGGATCAAAGGGAACAGCCCAAATACGGAAAAGGGTGTCATTGGCGTCATTTTTGCCATTCGAAGCATTTTTTATACACAAAATATTAGTCAAGTTACATAAAAAAATGAGTGTCGACGAAATGTACTTGTCGACAAAATGTACTTGTCGACGAAATGTACTTTTCGACGAAATGTACTTGTTGACGAAATGTACTTGTCGACGAACTGAACTTGTCGACGAAATGAGTGCCGACGAAGTGGCGCCGACGAAATGAGTTGTCGACGATATGAGTGTCGACGAAATGAACGCAACCCATACCCATACATTACAGTTGAGGCACTGATCATAAGACACGACTTCTGGTTGGGGGCCAAGGAAGTCCAATGGTTAAAAGGGAGATTGCACACGCTAATCCTGACTTTTCTGCTGGAATTCACATAAAACTGCACTCATCGTGCTTACGCGGAATGTAAGTTTTATAAATTTGTAGGGCTGAAAGCTGAGGGGTTAGAGTAAGAATTGTACGTTTTCTGTGGTTTCCACTCCCATTAGCTTAAGGTCTACATTGGGTGACACTTTCCTAGCCGTCCAACCTTACCCCTTCTAATATCCCAGGAAATCTATACTTGCAATACAACGTTTGCGATGCAACTGCACTACATTGGTCAATAAAACGTTTGCGATAGCTTTGTATTTTGATGCCAAAAAATTCGCCAATTGTCATCTCAATCACGGGATATTAATTAAAAGCCAGTTACATTTTGACGTTTGTTTTGTAAATGAATATAGAGGTGTTACTATTTTTGACAAAACGCGCCAAATTTCTAACAGATGGCCTTATTTTAATTGTGCTATGGCTACATTTATTTATTTATGCACTCATTTGGCAACTTTACATACAGTAATTAGATGGTTTCTATAGTTAGAAATTCGTCTCTACAAATTAAGTAACTAGAACATAAATGCATTATTGGCATATGCAAAAATATAATTATAATATGAATTTTAAATTTTAGGAAAGTATTGATATAAACACACCGCCATCGGTTTTACATAATAAGAGTTTAGAGTCTAATTATTAACAACGTACAATATATGTACTATATTGTTTATATGACACAGCAATGTTTTTTATAGCTAATAATTATCGTTATATTTATGAGATATACAGTTTAGTTTGGTATTTCGAAATATTTGTATACACTTTCATCAAGAAAAGGGACAAATCTTAATGTACATTTCAACACCAAAAACTTTGTGTGGGGGATCTTGTAAATCCATATTTCGTTATAAAAATGTAGAAGCATGTCGAAAAATTCATGTACTGTCCTTATTAAATATTTTAGATATAAAACGGTGGGCGAATATTTGTTTTACATGGAAATTTGTTTACTTTATTTTAATTTTAACTACCTGCCAATTCTTAATCATTCTGTTTACTTTTCTTGCAATATGAAACTATATCTGTAAAGATGAAAGTTGAGGTATACAAAACTATAGTGAGGGTGAGTCTGAAATAAATGTGAAAGTGTAATAATCCCTGAAGCTAAAGTATGCTTGAAATGCTTGATGATATGTTCTCCATGATCAATTAGTTATAAAATACAAAACTTTTAATTACTTCTCAAGTATATTGAGTCCATTTTTATAAGAAGAAATTGGAATTTTATCCCAATAGCTTAGCTGTTATATGATCGGTTGGCAAGTTCGAAGATCCACAGTCAGTGTTTTATTCAGGCATAGGGGGGCGACCTCTCCTTCGGAAACAAGTATTCGTCCCCCCTCTGAGAGATTTTACGTTAACCTAGTTCCTATTTATGTGACACAGATTTTACATACATTTACATGTGGCAAATAGAAACCTCACATCCTCCTAAAATTCCATTCGCTCCGGAGGGGGGGGGGGGGGGGGGTCAAAAAGTCCTGAAGAAAAGATTGCCCACTGTTCCATATCCGAGTGATATACTTCTATTTACATTAGAAAAATATATTTTGTATGTTAAATGTTTGTAAAAAAATTACAGCTGAAATAAAAAAGTCATTTAATATTACAAAATTTATTACATAAATTATTTTCATTTTTAATACATACTATTTTTGAATCAATGTGATTTTTGTTTGCCACAGAGGATGCTTACTTTGCATAATTTAAAGTTACTTCAACTAAATTTCAGCCAATAATATAATTTTATTTAAGAAAACATGAAAATAACATTGTCATAATATGTAGGTCGATATATAATACAACAATGCGAAGCTTCAGTAAAAATAAAAGTACAGTAACTAATTCTTTGAAGCTAATTGAAAAGATTTAAAGAACGATTTAGCGAATCGTTCGTTCACAGCGGTTACATTAGTTGAATATAATAGCGGTTTTTCTTGAACAATAGTCTAAAAGTGATTGGCATTCAAAGTTCTAAAAAAAGTGCTCAAAACGTCAATGCGCATTATTCCCATTTCCTGTCATTTTTGAGCAAGTGCGTTCAAAGAAAAGAAACTTGAAAACTTTCCCCTTTCATTTTTTACGAAGCGACCCTTTGAAAGGGAAACTGAAAACTCTAAGCTTTAAAGTTTCAAAGGAATTACAATAGAATTTTAAAACTCTCAAAATAAATTTTAAAAATATTAGATGGGGACCAGGTGATTTTTACTATATGTTACTGAAAATGTTTATTTTAACAGAATATTCCTAACATGGAGAATATCTAGAACAGGGATATTTGCACTAAAACATTATAACTTTAATTAAACTTTTAATAGGTCTGGATAACACAGTGGATAAGTTGAGAGGGTCAGTCGCACGCGGTGGTTCCAAGTTCCACCATTCACTATGCTCAAAACCACTAAATTCTCTATGCAAAGTGTGTGCAGAAAAATCTGTAGGTCTGGAAGTACTTCCGAGAGATGATAGATCAGAAAATGGAGGATGTGAGTTTAACAGACCAGTGGTTAGCGTGCGGGGATTGCAGTCAGACGACTAGAGTTCGATTGCCGGCTTTTCCGAAACTGTTCTCTTATTCATACGGAGTACGAGTACATTAAATATGTTCGTCCATAAGTCCTCCCGAGAGGTTGGAAGTAAGGGAAAGAAGGGTGCGGTCCCTGTGTATGTCTTCCCCACTTGGTTCCTGTCAAAATTAGTTTGCACTTCCCGGCCGTCCAAAAATATACCTTAAACTTTCGGGTAGGTCGGACGGTTTAGGTCGAAGAGGAAGGAGGACATATTTCCTATAGCAGCCATCCCCACTGAATTTTAGTCTAGTTTAGGTGGCATTTGGCAAAAGTCAGATTTTTTCCATGAAAATCCTGGGTTCATTGGACCAACTAAAGCTGCAATCTATTTTCTTTTACCATGGGTGGTGGTCTTATGGACTTGTTCTCGCCGAGTTCTAGACAAATGTGATTAGTAACAACAAAATCTAGGTGCTTTTGTTGGTGATATCATGTAATATCACAAAATGTTTAAAAGAAACTTAAAATGGAACAATTCATTTCTATTCATATGAAATAATAATGTATAAAGATAATACTGACTCCACATTCCGAGGATTATTATTTCCATATTAGGATTACTTGCACATACTGATTTAATGTAATCGGGTGTCAAGATTTTAGTTTTTCTTAAAAGAAAAGAATAAAAATAAATTCTGAATATCCAATATATTTGATTGTGATTTATTTCAAAGGGGATTATTAATCCCAAATTTTAATGACCGTACCAATATTCATTTGACCATTACATGTGTGATATAGTTTGTCCACAAGTATTTGATTCAGATTCATCTTTGACTTGACGAATCGTTGCCCTTTCGTGTTGGACAACTCAGGTCTACCAACTCCCCACTCAAATTTGGCATCCTGTAGCTGCTAACTGCCACGCGCTAACGACCTGGTACGATGGACTACTTCGTAAAATTTAACTGCTACCTTCGAACACATGTAACTGTTTGTTAATACTCGCGCAAATGATCGCCCCATGATCACTCCGTGTTTAAAATTACCCAGATCGCCTCATTTACTTATCATTTTTTGAACAATTCACTTTATTGTTTTATGCATGTCCCCAACTTTCCCTTCTTATACCTATTCAGCAAATTCTGTTCGTAATATCTTCTGTAGAGTTAATAAATATAAAATAGCCAAGCTGTCATACTAATTTTACTACTCAGCGCATACAATAACACACAGATATACACATTACTGCATTCCCAGTCGTCCACTCTGTTACTCAAGTCCTCTGGATGAGTCGGACGGCCTGGGGTTTCCACATTACTGCATTCATTATAATCCAATTCCGTTTCCATATATATATATATATATACTATATGTACTATATATATATATAAATATATATATATACTATATGTACTATATATATACTATATATATATATATATATATATATATATATATATATATATAAATATATATATATATATATATATATATATATATATATATATATATATATATATATATATATATATATATATATATATATATATATATATATATATATATATACATCACCTCAAAATACAATCAATTTAAATTCAATTTTCTTTTATGTACAGCAAATGTCCTATAAGATATAATATTTTTCTTGAGTAGCTAGAATTTTGTGTATTTCAATTTTTTTTTTAAATCATTGCAAATTATTCTGTACATTGTATTGTGTAATAATTTATTTTTCCAACAGTAGTGCTGAAACGATAGGCATTCATGGTTGTGAATAGAAATTGTTGAAAAAGCTAACGCAAACTGTTCACACATACCGCCTTTCTGGGATAAGTACTTAGCAGGGAAAAAATAACTTTAAGAAAACTTTTCATTCCATTTTTATGATGGAAAGTTGAAAGAAGGGAATTGAAAAATCTAAGCATTGTATGACTTTCTGAATGGAAATAGCAGTGATATTAAAATATAGAATCTTTAGATATAACTTTACTTTTTATATCCTTACAAAATGTTGAGAACATATTTATAATATATTTTTCTTACTTTATTACTGGTGATTGTTTTAAATCGAATAATGTGTGATAATTTAAAATAACGGAGTACCACTTGTGATACCCCATAAAGTAGTAATAAACTGTGTTAGAATGTATTAAAAAGAAAAAGGCTATGCCTTCAAATAGCAGCGGAATATACCATGAAATGGGTTAAGTAGCCTTTTCGCAGACACTTTTAAAGGTGGACCAATATTTATGTAGAAACTTTATTAATATTAAAAATATTTTAAGATTCCGTTTCAATTATGTTTCTAATATAAAATTTTGTATGTAGTAACACTTGTTTTTTTTTTCATTTAAACATTTAGATATTATTCGTTACACAATGTTATTCCAAAAAACATCGGCCTCTGGCTGTCTTCGAACAACTGCCTTCAGACTGAGCTGTTTGATTGCATTTCCTTCTATATAAAACACTCAATTAACGTCAATATTGTAGTAATTTAGATGTTTTTAAGACTGTGACAGAGAATAAGATATCTACTTTGATTTGATATGATTATTTGGGAACCCTACATTGACGTAATAGGAATGGCTGCATGTAAAGGTGTTTTTCCCTATGGATTCTCAAAAGAGCTAGCTACTGTGAAGACATTTCACTCGAGGGTGACATTATCAAATGAATGAATACTTCGTCAGGACTTTTAAACAACAGCGAACGGATATGCAGGTGGATAGCCTGAGTTATAAGAGATGCTTTGGGTTATTGAGACGGTTTGTGGTATTGGGGACTCATTTCATTCGGATTTACACTTCCTCATCTGTCAAATTATTTAAGGAAGATAATATGTTTATTAAAATGTATCTCTTAATAAGTTTTGTATAATATTTCGGAGTACCTTAAGCTTCAATGTTGATCTAAGATAATTTTTCACAGTTTTACTCATTTTGAAGGGCGTTTTCAGAATTTGAGTGTATTAAGTATATATCTAATTTTAAAATAATGATTTTCGGAAAGATATTTAAAGTGTCATAAAGTACTATTCAATATATTTTTAAGATAAAAGTATCGTATTAGCATATGTTAAAATAAACTACTTTAAAAATATAAAACTATCATTTAAATTTAAAATAATCAAAAATAATCCTTATTACATTACAACAAACTTTAAAAACTATAAATGTTTTCTATCTGGAAATTTTCCCATCTTTCTTCAAACTGACAAATTCCTACACTTAGACTTAACTTACACTTGACATAAAGTTACACATTCATACACTAGATGGAGCACAACAATTTCCATTCAGTTTAGGCGAGATGCGTTGGTAAAAATAAAATACTGCCGACTGCGCAAGTCTGACTTCTGCATCTTGGTGAATCGCCATTTTGTAAATGTCAGGTAAGCCAGCCGTCGTCTATCTTCGTAATATTTAAGCTTAGGTATGTTTTTAAACTTTAAAAGTGCTTTTTATATTCTATATATTACATGTATGTAAGTTATTAGCAGTGGACATGCTACAGGGTTTAGTTAAAAGAAAATAATCCCCTTTAACACGTTGGCTAGTATACTACATTTTTCAAGAAATCCTTTGAGGTCAAGATGACATACGTCGCAAGACAGAATTAAAAAGATTTCAAAATTGATATCTAAACACTTCTATTCTAGCCAATCGCATCCCTACCAAAACATTGTTTTGCAAATGTGTCAATGGTAGTTCTATTGTAGTCTGTGTTTCTTTCAGGACTTTTTGGCCGGAGGGCGAATAAAATTTCAGGAGGAGGGGGAAATTTTGTAATTGACATATATAAATATATCTAAATTATGTCACATAAATAAAAACTAGGTTAACATAAAATATCTCAAGAGGGGCTTCGCTCCCCCCCCCCTCCGCCTGAAAGAGACTGATTGTAACGATATTTTAAAATATTTTGTCGCTTTTGCATCAGTGTGTAATTTTCGACAAATATTATTACTAATTCAGTGGATAAAATTGCCTTCCGTGTATGAGTGCTGTAATCTCCTGAAATGTACTTGTCACCCACATACGTGTGCCATGGTAGAAAATGTGCTAGAAAACTTTAGTACACCCTCCTTAGAAAATATTAAATTGCAAATAGAAACATCATTAAATGATTGTATATCTTAATTAACTATCCAAAGTAGTCAGAAAATATTTTACGAATTAAATAGGATTTTAATTTGCGACTAGAGTAACCAATGTTTTGTATGATCATTCAATCATTACATTCGGATGTGTATTTGATTTATTTCAAAACATAGACAATGAAGTAATTTTATATGGAAATGCAATTAGAAATGAGTTAATAAATTAAGAAACATATTTCTAAACATTAAAAATCTATCATATGTAACTCCCAGATTTTAGCTTGAAACATTTTAAGATTAAATATTGAAACTATGTATAGTGTTTTTTATCTATTTGAACATAATAAAATAAAATAATATTTCGTAATAATAAATTGGTGATCCTTTCTTTCCTTCAGTTTTGTTCAAACTTAATCACTTCTATGGTTTTCACATAGCTACATCCTTACATTTATAAAATTATATACATGTTAATATTTTGTAATTTCACATAACTAGTTACGTTACAAATGTATTTTAAATTATTATGTATGCAAAAATTCATAAAGAGAAATAACATTTAAATGTTAATCTAAATTTTAAGTTTATAACTTTTATTTCAGTATGCAGATATCTGAATTTTGATTATATTATAAATTAAAATCGCAACATATCTTAAATAATTTAAAAATAGTCTATGCAATTATTCCATTATTCAATGTTTGATCGTTGTATTTCAGACACATATTCGTGTTTCCGTCATACTTGTCGCCAGCCCAGTTCCAGTTCCTCAATAGTGAAGGTGCCTCGTCCTTGAAGAAGCAATGGAGTAGCGCAAGGTACGTTCTTGTATTATCGAAACAACTTTTTAATTGCCAAGCTTATCGTGTTAAAATACCCATGACCTCATATCGCCCTCGTGCTTTAACAGTGACACAATTCAGAAAATGAGTTTGTTCAGATGATGAAATACTTTTTATTATAAGAACTGATTGTATTCGCAATTTGTTAAATGCACATAGATCATACTCCAAACCTCAGAATGCAAGAACAAAATTTGATTGCTGAATCTACTTCTGTTTTGTCAAAGTATAGCAATCCTTATGAAAGTTAGCTATCATTTATTTATATCTGTAACTGTGTTTGATCAATTGTGTTAGATCAATATTGTCAATTTGGTCAATTCTAATTAATAAACATTTAAAAACAAGCAAGAAAAAAAATTCTGCATTTAGAGTCATGACGCTTTTCAAATTATCTCTCTCTCTCATACACACACACACACACACAAAAAAAAAAGCTCTGTTTGAGTTGTGATACAAAATTTTGTTCGTACACAAAATTACATCCCTATTTTGAATTGTGAACCTGATTTTTTGCTCACGCACGTTTATTTAGTTTCGCTTCATAATAATTTACATTATCAAAATCGTACTTCATAACTTTCTGGGAATCCTCATAACAGCACCATTTTACTGATTGTTAAAGTGTTTACCAAACTTAAACATGTTAAAATATTCATGTTATCATATATCATATAATTCATTCATCATAAAGTTTTCATGTTAAAATATTCATTCAGGAGTTTTACTACTTTCAATTAATAACTATCAGCGTAATAAACGTTGTGTAAATAGTGTTATATTTTGTAATAGCATAATGCAATTTAGATAACGTTATATTGGAAATGTAAAGAGTAAGTTATCGTTGCTTCTGTAGTAACTGAAGCACCATTTTATAGATACTAGTACGTTTCATTGGATATTTTAGTTACAAGTTAGCTTTACATTTTTACAATAAGTTACTTAGTGCTGTAGTAAATAATTCAATAATTGCACTGTTTTTCAAATCCAATAGGAAGTTTTATTATAAGGCATTAATAAGTTTATCAAATTGGATTTTCATATATGACGCGCATATATTAAATATAGTAAAATGACTGATCAAATATTTTAACGTAATTTTTTACTCCATTTTAAACGCTGAATACGTTTTATGCCAGAAATTGTAACTTCAAAAATTTCTTCTTATATCTACCATTCACATTTTTAAATATCTCATTAATTAAAATTTTGATTTAAAAGCAAAGAAATTCTTCGTTTTTTGCTTTTTCATCTGCCGATAATTTGATGAAATTTCAGCATCGAAAATTCAGTAGCGAGTGAGATATTAAGATTTTAAAGATAAAATTAATTATGAATGAAAATTGAGATAAAATGTGAAAATTGCACGTTTAATGTTAAAAATTTATATTAGAATTTGTAGTGGATACTGAAGTTTAAAAATTTGAAAATGTCAAGTACTTGAGAATATAAATAATACGAGTTTATTGAGTAAAAAGTAGAAAGTGCATTTGATCTATGCTATATTTGAGTATCTTACAGTTAATGCTTATTTGAAAATAACGTACAGATCTCTGTTAAACAAAACGTACTTGTTACAAGTAACGCTGTTATTTTTATCCAGTTACAACCCAGTAATGCATAGTAATATTTCACTTGAGCTGTTTGAAAATTGAAGCAAGGAAACGATGTAAAATATTGTTAACCGCCATAACTTGAAAACTTACAAAACTTTGATTATTAATTCGGATGTTATGTGGTTGCTCTAAATAGTCACTGAACATGTTGGGAAAACAAGTACTTATGTAACGTAGGTTGATCTAATTTATATTCCAATTTTTTGTAGTTGTTATACAATTATTCACTTTCTGATTAGGGTGTGTTAACAACAAAAATAGTTATAAAAACTTCTGTATACCTTTTACGAAATATTAGCCTGGTGGATTTACATCAAAATGTATATAATATACCGTTATTGACAGACTATTTAATCACCGCAATGTTAATTTTGAGGTATATGATTATTTTTTGCAATAAGATACCTATTTTACAAACAAGTCTTAAAGTTAACAAAAAATGAACAGTAAAATGCTCACTAAATATTTATATTAAATTTCATTTAGTTGTATTCCTAGTATTTACCCTTCACATTCTTAATGGGTTCACCATTTTACATTGCATATATAAATGCAAGAGGTCTGAATTTGGGATTTATAGTTTTCTTAATGTGTATGAAACATTACAAGGTAAACAATTTTCATTTGCTTTATGTATAATGTAGAATTTGCTGGGGTTTCATATCACCCAGCTAGATATTAATGTTCGAATATTGACGGCGTAATTTGAAGTTGGTTAAATATGACTCTTGTTAAAAGTTATCTCCAAAATATGACTCTTGTTAAAAGTTATCTCCAAAATATGACTGTTTGAAATTTATCCTGGTATTTTTTTAAACTCATATACATCATTATATATCTCCTCTACATTATTTGTGTTTATCTGTGTATTAGTTTACTGTTTTTCCCCCATGCGTCTCCTTGTAACTACAGTACACCCTTTGGGTGAGCTGGGTAGGCTGGGTAAACTTTACTTTCATGTTGGAATTACATTGTTAATTTTATAGAAGCTTTCATTTTTCACGTATTTCATATATATTAGATCATAGCATGCTCAATGTTATAAGATACTTCCATTATAATATGAAATTTTCCATTTTATAATATGAACATATTTTTGCAGTAAATTCAAATCAATTGTGCACGTATTGAGTTAAAATTATAGATTGATATTCCTGCACATAATTTATTCTGAACAACCAAGTATTTTTTTTGATGAAGGACACACGAAGGATTGATGAAAGAATACTCGTTTAAAATCAAAGCGTTGTGTTTTATATTCGAACGAAAATTTATCAGTAAAATGTTTTATTAAAACATTAGAATGCGCAGAGTTTCATAATATACTAAATTTTCCTTTGGTGTATTTACAATGGGAAAAAAAATCTGATGTGGTCTTCACATGACCTTTCCCTGCAGACTCATATTTTTTCTCTTTATTTTATTAACATTTCATTAAATTGAGTTTAATTGCACTAAATAACACCCACGATTATTTGAAGTGACACAAAATTTGAACTTTGTTTTTTAATTTTCGTTTATATTTGGTAATTGGAAGTATTTTCAAAGGTGGCTTAGCTAAAATACCAAAAAGCTAATATATTTCAAGAACTACTGATCCTAGTCGCACACACAGGCGTTACATTAAAAATACTTTTTACTTTCCCTGCAATGCATGGTAATGTATAGGGAAAGTATTGGAATCATGCCGAAAATCGCAACTCGAATTTTCGACGGCTCTACACGTTTCAAGACCTCTAGAATACGAAAACACAATTTTTAACGTGACGTCTGTGTGTGTGTCTGTCTGTGCAGATTTTGTATCCACTCTAACTAAAAAACTAATGGACTGAATTTCATAAAATTTGGTAGGTGAGTCACTTGTGGGCGAATCTGGTGCTGATTAGTTTTGGGTACGATTCGGGAACCAGTCTTTTTTTGCGAAATGGTCCGCAAAAGCTTCTAGCTAAAAAACTAATGGACTGAATTTCACAAAATTCGGTAATAAGTCACTTGTGAGACAGCTTGGTTCTGATTAGATTTTAGTACGATTCAGAAAAAAATAACCTGCCTTTTTTATTCAAAATGTCCCACAAAAATCGCTAAAATCTAAAATAAAAAACTACGTATGCTCAAATATATCCATTAAATGCTTGTTTAATACGTATTTTTTAACGACGAAAAGAATAAGACCAACCCCATTGCACTAGGACAAGCCGTTCTCGAGATATTTTATTTTTTTTCGTATTTTCTCTACACCATCTTTGAAAATAAGTCCAGTTATCAAATGAGAAAAAAATTGAATTAAATGTGAATTAAATTTAATTAAAATAAAGAGAACGTGAATAAAAGTCTGCAAGGAAAGTCATGTGCTGTCCACATCAGATTTTTTCGTGGTCTAGAGTTTCCGAAATGTGTAGTTTCGTCGAAAACTCAAATTGTGATTTTCGACACGATTCCAATATTTTCCACAGACATTACCACATATTGTAGGGAAAGTGATATTTGCAAATACAAGAAATCATATGATATGGACATTGTAAAGCAAAAAAAAAAAATTAATTGCATAAGCTGTCTAACTTAGGGTATATACTGGATGTTTGACGAAGAGTGCCAGAACGGAATATAAAATTAACTGTTTGTAGAAGTAACGCGATATAGGGAAACTAATCGATGAGCAGAGGATATTTTAGCTATAACCTTACAAACTGATAATTAAAAATTTAATTTTTTATACGTTCCCTCAACCAAAAAAATGCCAATTAGTCTAAATTTTACTGTGTTTAAGAAGGAGAAAAAAAGTTACTCTAACATTTGATAAAAAAATAATGGATGTATCAGTAATTGAAATCCTGAATATTGAATGGTTTTCCTGACTACATTTGTGAATAGTTTACTTTTTATGAAAGTAAATATGGGGGACACCAACACATCTACTTAAAACGAAACCACTGTCCATTGAAATGTGTTGCCATTTAATTTTAAATAATTTATTGTTGCTGGTCTCTTTCGATCGTATGGAAAATACCTAAAAACATGTATTGGAATATTAACTAGAATTTTTCATCAAACTGTATGGGGTACATTTCTTTCACCCTAATTAAGGTCAACAAAAACTTTTACTAATTGATATTTTTGATATTATAATGTCATGTAAAAATTAAATTTCGCATTATAAAATAATTTATTCAGGATGGATGCAACTATTATAGTTATATTCTCCTGTTTGCTGATTATGTTTCAAATTTCACAATACATAAATTATATTCTTATACATTTATTGGGATAAAACTGTTTCAAATATTTTTTCTTTGTCTTTCATAGTATTGAAAAATTGTTTTCACAAAATTTTTTTTATTTTGAGATTTTGATGGAAATATATGTTGTCAGACTCCTATACACATTTTGACTATTTTGGGAGTGATATCTGTTTGTCAGTGTTCGATTTTATGTGTGCGCGATAGTTACAGTAAATGTTATTGTATTTTCACAGAACTTTATATCCGGCTTATCCAATAATCTAGAACTACATAGAATTTTTTTTTAATTGGAGCGAAAACTTAGGAATTTATTCAAAATTTTATATTTTTTTTAATATGGCAGCATTGGGCAACATGTCACTTAATCATGTATAAAATTGATTATTTATGGCTCAATGATCACGAGATTCAATAGTTTCAATCACTGTTGTCAAAAATGGTTGCAATACAATTTTTATATTCTTGACGTCATTGCCCTTCTTGTGGGGAAACCCTCCCCCGTGGGTGTGTTGTCAAGTGTGGTATCAGTCAAAAGAGTTTGTCAAGACCTTTAAAGTAAAGGGTAAGTCGCTATAATTGTAATCATTTGGATCAGCGATCCATTTCTCAATCAGTAAAAACTGAAAAAATCCCCACAAGATATTTAAAAAGATTATAGTATGAGAAATTCGAGTTGAAACATATTCCAGTTATTTAAAATGATTTCTACTTCCTCAAAGCACAGTTAGGCTGAATCCCTGAATTTTGTAGTGAACTCATTGGTAATCCCTTTATTTCTTTTCGGGAATACAATAATTCGAGTGTATTTTGAATTCTTCTTCTTGCATGATAGATGTAAAATATCAGCGTTTGTATTATGCATTCGCTTTGATTATGGTAAAAAATTAAATATCTGTGAAACCAGTATACACGTAGACAGGTTTATATGATTATTTGATATCTAACAGGCCAGACAAATGACCCAGTCTGGTTGAGGCCAATTTTACATCAGTTCTGACCCGGGAAGTCAGGAAAGCCATAAAAAATGGGCAAAAGAGGAATCTACGAGATTGGTTCAAAGTTCAACCAATAAAGAAGCTGTGCTGTCGCATAGCCCTGAAATCAACCAATGATCGCCTAAGGGTCGTATCAGATCCCAGGCAAAAAGAGGTGGCAACCTGCAGAAGGTTCTACAGAGATAGATAATATAGATGAGAAAATAGTTGGAGATAACAGAGAGTCGGGATTCAGACATACATAACATTCTACAGAGACAGATCACAATACCGATGAGAATAAAGTTGGAATCGAGAATAGACATGCAACAAGTTCACAGAGATAAACAGAATAGTTGAGTATATTAAGATGCTCGAATGAGAAGTGAGCCACAGACAATATGCGAACATATGAATTAAGTTCAGCACAGGGGCATAAAGATATGCATCAAGGTTCTCATACAGTGCAGTCAGAATAGATATGCATTAAGTTACACACAAAGGCAGACAGGTGCAACAGGCGAGATGCGGATATGCATCAAGAAGAGGCAGGGGTCACATAGAGATGGCGAAACAAACAAGTTTCGATTACCAGTCCAATGCAGGCCAAACGTCTAAAGGCAACAAGAAGGTATATGCAAATCAGATTATAAAATGTCATAGTCAGTTTAGGAATTTGTGTATGCCTGGTCTCATATGTTCTGTCTCTTCCGTAAATATTCTCCTTAAATATATTAAGTATAATTGTTGCAATCTAAATATGATTATAAGGTGCTTAATAAATATGTATTTTAAAGTTAAATTGGGTAAAGTGAATTGTGTAATATTATGCCACTCCATGATGACGATACCATAAACTGATCCGTGGATGTTGTTAAACTGGGCCATATATGTTATTAAATTCATACCCGTGGACGTTATTAAACTGGTCAATGTATGCTGTCTGCAATAAAAGCTAAATCATGACAGTCTGCCTACAAGCTGGTTCTGCGAATATGACTGAAGTTACTTTGGATTTAATTTATCATAAACTGCACACGGGATATTATATCATTTAAACTGATGCATTAAGTTTGGAAATGCAGAGTAACGTTTTAATTATATTTTAATCTTCACTTCTAACAACATTCTTCATATTCAATAATAGTGCCTTGATTATTCAGCTACTTTAATTTTTATGTATTCCAACTAATGTACCAGGCGTTTCTAGAGAGTTGGGCAGGAAAGTTATATAAGAATAGCAAAATGAATAAATTTTATTCGTATAATTATCAATGACAATTGCATGAAATTGCGTGAATCGACGCAATAGCTGTTATACGACCCCCCCCTCACACAAATCTCAAAATCAAACCTCATTACATGCGGGACTCTACGTTAAAATCTACCGAACGGATATAACTTGAATCTTAATTTCAACAATTTTAACACAATTAGACCTATTTATATATGTTGTGACAAGTCACAACACCTTTTATTTATTATTCCAAATTAACATTTTTTTTATAAATCATTAAATATTTTATTTTTATTTAATTTATTATTCCAAATTATTCTATTCAAAATTGTTTATATTTTATATATCCATTAATAGACCAATTGATTCTTTTATTAAATTAAATTATACGTGCTGCTATCAGTTCAGGTTTTTATTCGTACAGTGTACGCCCTTTTTAAAAATGACTTGATACGCGCACACCTTTTCAATTGGTAGATCTCGTTTCAGGCGAGACACGGAAACTTGTTTTCTTCTGTCTCACTTGACCTCTCTGGTTGAACAGAAGTTTGGTTTATCTGGCATGGCAACGGTGTGTGTGGCTTCAGCCAATCACAGCGTGCCAAGTTAGGCGGGAAATTCTTCCTCGGTGCAATAAGTGCTGAGCCATTCTCTTCTCTCTAAAATTTCTTGCATGTGAAGGTTATTGTATTCTCGTAGGCAAAGGGGCCTTGGCCCTTTGCTTTGCCATTTTCTTTTTTACTATTCATTAAGTTTTAAGCACTGAAGATGAAATTATTTACGTCTAAAAAAAATGTAAATTATATATATATTTGTTTTTTGGACATATGTCATGAATCAAGTCTGATTTCTGTGGAATGTATAGAAAGTGTGAATACAGTAATTTGCTATTCTAAAGTGGATTTCTTGTAAATGGATTACTACATCAAATATTTTATTGATTACTAATTAATAAATAAGTTGAATCAAGTTAAATAAATCTTATTTATTTTCTCAATTTGACGGCAGTGTTTTGCCTCTGTGGACAATTTCAGTGAAATTCATCTATTGTCTATTGGTATGCAGATTTGAATTGTGGAGTGATCGACATGTTGATAATTGATTCGACATAATTATTATAACCTTCTTTCACCTGTCTTTAGTGGATTATTCTAAAAGAATTGTTCTCAGATATAGAACTGAGTATGTAAATCATCATGAAGATTGAAATACTAGTCATTTCTTTATTTATACGCAGTGAAACTTATTATACAACAAAAATGCATATTGGTATTTCTTTGTGCTGTGTTACACTTTGCATTTCGTTCGATTCTGGTGATCAGCTATTACTTGTAGGTTCTGTCCTCAATCCAATCTCATGAGATATTGAAAGTTGAGTATAGTGAAAAAGGACTTTAGATTGTGGTCATTACCATGATGAAAATGTGTGATTTTATTCATCCGCTTGCTGAAGTGTTTTCAGCATTAATTATGTGACACCTTACACTATTCATTAATTACAAGTAAGTAATTTTAAGGCGCTCACATACAAGTATGGTTTAATATTTTAAATAACACAACACATTGATATTATATTCTAAAATTTATTCCCCACTATACGGTCCCATTACATTAAGTATTAATAATTAATTTCCCTTTTTTATTGTATGTGAGTGTCCGACCCAATCAGGTGTTGAGATATGATCGTTCAATTGATTATATTATTCTTTAATTATGTCTCTTGAATGGTTGTATCACAACAATATATTAATCACATCTTCCTCAAATAACGTAACTTTTATATTTCCAATACATAAGCACCGGCTACTTAAATGATAGCGATATAGATAACACTCAATTTACAAATCGTCTGTTTTAAACTAAAGTCATTCTCGCGACACCAGTCAGTGAAGGTACTTAAAATTGCAAAACGAAAGTTCCTTTAAACCCGAAAAGAATTGCTATATCAGCGAATTTTCATCCAATGTCAGTCAAATTTTAGCACAATACTCACAATGATAATATAATATACTAAATAAAAGAAGAGGATTACATCTTTTGAATTCACAAATTAGAAAATTCCAAAATGTAAATGCACTGGGCAGTAAGGAAGGAATAGATTAAATCTGATAAAATAGCTGAAAATCGTGATTATAGATACATAACTAAAAAGAAAATAAAGTTTCAAAAAATGGCCGAGAGGGGTGCATCTTTCCGGGTTCTAAAGTATCTGTGTACACAATTTCAGGACCGTACGATGCTAGATATTTCCCGATATAGACAGACTCATACACATATGAAAAACCTAATCGCCTATTTTTATTCTGAATACTATATTAATAGACGTCATAAAGTAATTCGTGTGTTTAGAGCATTTCTGCCAGAAATGTATTACAAGAAAATTAGATTTAAAAATACAGATAAAAATTGCCTGCAGATTCAGAACAAGCTTCTGCCCACATACAATTTTGCTAAATTATAATACACCTAACTGAATCAAAGGTTTCACAATAAACAATTCCAGATTAACGTGGATTTTTGAAATTTTCAAAGTTGTTTTTATCAAACTGTTCCCCCGTGCACCAAATTTCAAATATATCTCACTCCAGGCTGGGCATTTTTCATTATTTTCAGTCAATTAATTTCATTATTTTCAGTCACATTTCCGTGTGCAATATCCCTAAATTAACAACTGTTAAAAAGCTGAAATTATACACTTTATTCCTATCTAACGACCTATTTTTGCACCAATTTTAAAGTATTTCGTTACAAAATCCATTTTACTACCATTTTGCATTTTGAATGTTTCGGTGTGTAGCACCCAGTTTTGAAAAATATGATATTTTTCTGAGGTTTTATCGATAGATTGACCCGTCCATCAAATTCCCTGTTATTTATCATTTCACATTTGGAAAGTATTGGTGTGGAGCGCCCCATCTGCAGAACTTGTAGAATTTTCTTTAATCTTACGATTGACCCGTGAATATAATTTCAAGTCTATATCTCATTTAAAATAAAGATTTTCTCATTTATTCCGCAAATAGAACATTTTGGAGCACCCCCTCCCCCCCATTTACTAAACAATTTTAAAAATTCGATTTTTCAAAGAATTTTCTTGAATAATTGAGTTGTGTTAAAAATAAGAAGGCTCCATATCGTTTAAAAGAGACGTTTATTGTTTATTCGGCAAATCAAACATTTTAATGAGTGGGAAAATCCTAGTAGCAAACATTGAAAAATTAAATTTGTTCACCTTCTTTTCGAATTATCTACGTATACATCAAATTTGAAGTATCTGTTTCATCACGAATATGTTTTTCTATCATTTCACATTTTGACGTTTTGATGTTGAGCCACTCCACTACAAAACGCTTTTGAAAAATTCGTTTTTTTTTCAGAGGGTTTTATTAAATGATTGACCTGCGTATTAAATTACAAAGGGCCACCTCACTTAACAATGGCGTTCTTCATTTATTCGGCAAATTCGACATTTTAGCGTGCAGCACCTCTAAGGTATAAAGTTATGACAAACTGAAATTCTACATTTTCTTCTTTACCAAATGTGGGACGCTAACAAAAATATAGCTTAAAGTTGAACTTTTAATTAATAAAGTCTTTTAAGAGATGCCATGGCCGTTAATTCCTACGTAGTGGATTTAGTATTTAATCGTACATCGCTAGTTGTGCCGCTATATAAAACCCTCCAATTATTTACCTTTCGTGTGAGTCCTGTAAAGGAATAATTCATTAATAAAATGCTAAATTGATCACACCATTTAAACTTAAACAATAAAACATTTATTAACAACATTAAATCTAAATTATTTAATTACACCAATTATTCATATTATTAATTATATGCTTACAACAATTATACTCATTAATTATTGCGGCGGAGGGGTCATATGCGACCAGAATTATTAAAATTATTATCATGTATCTATGACCTGTGATTGTTAATGAGCACATACCTTCCAATTCGTCTTGTGCTTTGATCATCTATCTAATGCTTGCATCAGTTATCTGCACCGCCGAAACTCTTTGGTGTGCGGCTCCTTCTCGTACATCTGATTGCACTCACACATTATATAAATCTAGCCAGTATTTTTGGAACATTTGCACAATTCTTTAAGTCATGTCTTCCTTATTTATTTTCTGGTCTGCTCTTAAGTCAAAATCTCCATCGTTTCTCTGGTCTGCTCTTAAGTCAAATCTTTATTAATGTCTGCTGGTGTGCTCCTAAGTCAAAATTCAATAACTGTTTTTTTTATTCTCGGGTCACAGGCTGTGGTCCCCTCGGTGGTGGTGGTGTGTGTGTGTGCGGGGAGGGGAGGTAACTCCTCCTTTTCTTCCATTTGGCGCTTAATGGTTACTCCTTTACCCAATGGCACCATTCCACATCTCGTAATGCCCAGCTCAGCCGCTCTGTCACGGCTCCCTAAATTTTTGGTCTTCTGAACTTTAGGTTCACGTAGTAATAAAATTCGGTGCCAGCCAGACTACAAGATTTGTCTGCCGTTTTGGCCACCATAAATTTCTACATAAAAGTGGCTCATCAAATGGGAGATCTATTTCTGGTCTCACACCAACTATCTAACATTACATCAAATTTAACATTTTTATCTCATAGCGAAGTATGGTGTTCTATCATTTCACCTTCCGAACGCTTTTGTGTGGATTACCCAATCCCTTAAATGCCATTTTTGAAAAACTCTATTCATTCTTGTCGTTTCTCATTTATTCAGAAAATCGAACATTTTGATGTTCGGAATCACCTAAAGTTACAAATATCGGTAACCTCCAATTACACACTTTCTTTCTTTCGAAATCCATACACCAAATTTTAAGTCTCCAACCCATCGCGAAGCATGCTTTTAATATCATTTCATCTTTCGAAAGTTTTTGTGTGGAGTATCTACCCCACAAAAACTGCTACCAAACAAATATTTTTGAGAAACTGTATTATTTTTGTGTATTTTATCAGATGATTAGCCCATACACTAAACATCAAGCCTCTATCACATTTTAAGGATGCGTTTCTCATTTATTTGAAAAATCGGACATTTTAGCGTGCAGTATCCCTAAAGTATCGAATTATGGAAAATTGAAATTGTACACGTTCTGCTTTTCCAACTATCTAGCATTACATTAAATTTAGAGTATATAGCTTATCGCGAAGTATGAATATCTATCACTTCACCTTTCGAACATTGTTACGCGGAGCACCCACCTCTTTAAATGAACATTTTTGAAAAAAATTATTATTATTGGGTGAATTATCAGATGATTACCGAATCACCGTCATATAGTATCATATACCAGCATTTAAGATTTATTCTGAAAATGGAAGATTTTGGTGTGTCTATTGCAGGAACAATGGTGATACTAACTTAAAATGTAAAATTTCTGTTTAAACTTATTTTTTCAAGGAAACAGTGCTGTATACTTTATCAGAGCCAACATCTGTTGATATATTTAATTGTACGTTTTTACTGGTAGTTTAGTAAATTGAGCGGAATAATATGAATTTCAAACATACCAAATGCATGTTTTGAAAAAAAAAACACAAAAAAAAAAAACCAAATGAAATGACATTTTTAGAAAACTTTTATGGACATCTTACAATGAGACCTAACTGTATGATGCCACAATTTTGGTTGTCAATTATACGTATTTTAAAGTAATTGGAAAAGTTATTTTTTTAAATAAAGGTTGCATAGTTGAATATTTTGATAAGGATGATTCAAACAAAGTACAATGAATTAATTGTGTGCAAAGTTTTGTTGAATTGTTCAGTTTTTGTGGTTGCATACAATGTGATAGTCGCACTTCTAACCATATTGTTTGAGCTTCAATAAAATACAGCAAAATTTTCATACGAATGAATTTGAGAACAATAAATATTAATAAGGAATAATGAAGCTCACATTTTATATGTCGCGCTTTTTGTAATATTAAAAAAAAAATCATGAGCAATAGTCCACAAGCAATAATTTTGACCAACATTCCATCTAATAAAACTAACTTTAAACCCAGATTGTATTTGTTAGTAGTTTAATATGTTTTCGTTATTATTCCCCGATTTACTCAAGGTAATACTAAAAATAAAAAAAACTAGTATATGCAGCATATGCAATAGTAAACTTTGAAGACAAATGAAAGCTAGAGAGATTGCAACAGGTCGAGAATGGAATCATGTTATTTACTACATATAAATAAAACTCCCTCGTTTATTTTCCGACCTGTAAACCAGCCAGGTAAGGTTATTCCTATTAAAATTTAAGTTCGGAATCTTATATTTCAGTGATATGCACCATTAAATCCTTTAGAGAACAAAATAAAAAGTGTGTAGTTTATAATATTACTTTTCAAAAAATGAGAGCCCAAAGTTGCAAACCTCCGCGTTTAAAAATGACTAACAGTTGTAGATTTAGACAGATTTCTACTGAGCTTCGATAGGCATATTCCGTTACGCAATAAAATGTTAACGCATTTAATCTTCACATAATGGCTATGACATTGATGCCTGAATCAGGTGGAGTTCGATATTCAGCCCAAAAAGATATATATATATATGTATATATATATATATATATATATATATATATATATATATATATATATATATATATATATATATATATATATATATATATATATATAAATTTGCGCACCAAAAAAGAGTTGTCAAAATAGAAAGAAATTTTATATATGTGAGTGCAACGTTGATATAAGTAAGTGATACAAAATCAAAGCAAAAGGATTATTTATTACAGGAAAAACTACAAATGAATGGAGGTTCTAATACTCTATTAAGCCACCTCTAGCGTAAATACAGGATCCGATACGGGCGGGTATTGAGGCACACCAGTATGGTTACCTTAAATTTATAATCATTTGCATATCTGCCTAACACGTACATTCATGCCAAGTTTCGTTACGATCCCACAATTACATTTTGGTGCGCAAATTGTTATGGCAATGAGTGTATACATATCGTATGCATAGATATAACATCCTATGTTTTAATAGTTTTCTTATCCTAATGTTTGAACTCTGTAGTATCTTAAATATACTGAAATACATTCTCTGATAGTATGACCGTACATAGAGCTTAATGTATTTCTACCTTCCCCCATACTCAAGACAACTAATGGAAGCGCTAACTACATGCTTTCTTGGAAACGATAATATTGGTGCGGTTGAAGAAGAGTATAATCGATAACAATCGAGATGTCCCTAAATATTCCGAGTTTAAGAGTGGTTATTTTACATAAATGTTCTTAAATAAATCGTACATGTACCTTGATACAATTCTCACCAATCAGACACATATATGCTACAAGTTTAAATACATATTTGAAAGTGTAGAAATGACGAAGTATTGAGATTTGTATTTCACTTTTCAGTGACTAAAGCATACTGTGTTACAAGAATGTATTGTATGTATATAATTAATATCATAAATCTGTTGTGTGAACATGCACCATTGGATTATCGTATAAACTCAGTGGGGGATTTAATGTTAAAGTTTCTGATGGGTGGTAGTTTTGACCACACTATATAGAATCCATATAGAATTGTTCATTTATACATTACATATAGGAAATCATTCTTAATGCATAATGATTCAGAAGTTAATTGATTTCATAAATTACCATTTATACATTTATTTTCTTTCTTCCACAGGCCTGCATTGATTGCGTCCTTTCTCTGACTCAATCATGAAGATGGCTATCGTGCACAAGCAAGATAAAGACGATATTCGTATTCGCTGGATTATAGGAATCTGGGTGTCTTGAGGTGATATCGAGTTTATATCGTTAACCCGATTTGAAACTGCACTCTACTGCACGTATGAGATGCAGTAGTGAACCCTAAGATAATGGTTTTGATACTCCTTGCTGTCTAAGGCTATCCATGATGAATTGAAGCTGCAGAGCCTCATGATCCACAAATCAATATTTACACAGACCTATTTCCACGCAGTTTGATAGGTTATTAATCTTCAGCCAAAAATAGACAGCAATAAACATATTTCAGATTCCCAAACTTTTTCACACGGATCATCTTTTAACTATAAATAAAATTCTACATGCTACCAACCTATGTGTTCAATTTGTTTTCGAAAGGTACGAAAATTAATGTTCAATGTTTTTATTGTAAAAAATAACATAAATATAATTTCAAATAAAAATAAATAGAAAATTCATAAAATATTAAAGTTCTCTATTTTGTATTTTTCTATACATAGTTTAAACAAATGAGAATTTTTTGAGATATTTCACATAGAAAATTCAGTGTTCACTTTATTGGGATTTATTTTAGAAATTCTGTTTAGTTTTAAGTTCTCGTTATATTCAAAATACTGTTAGAAATTTTAATACTTTAGTCGGGATCAAAATCATCTATACATTTGTTTTTTGCTGCAATGGAATACCACTATTTTGTTTTGCATGTAATGGTGTAAATACAAAGAAAATAAGCTACTGAAGCTTAGAAACATACGATTACTTTTCTATTTTTCGTAACAGTTTAAATTATTCATTATAAACTATTTAAAATTTTCTAGATTATTCATTGCAGACTATTTAAAATTTTCAAATGGAATAATCTAATCTTTCTAAACTATCGATGATTTTTGGATTTTATCACGAGAAGCTTAATCCTGTCTCACTGAACACAGTTCGGAAAATACTGCTTCATATATGTGTAGTCCCAAGAGACTCCACAGTTGCTTTCTGAAAATCATTTTCAGTTTTATTATTTTATTTATTATTTATTTATTCCCTTTTTTGTTGAATAAATTTTCTTGTATCGATTTTTGAAGCTTTTGTTCTTCTATCTTAAAGTTTTGTTAATGTGTGCGTAACATTACAAAATAACGAGCTATTTTGTATCTCATTTTAACGTTTAAGATAATGTATTTTTTTTTTTTACTATTTTATTTCACTCCGTATCATACTTCACGATCACCGCTTACTTTACGTGTTAAATGGAAGTTACCTTATGAACGTTGACTGGATATTCTATTTTCAGGTAAGAAATTATATTGATCACGTGGAAGGTTCATTCGTAGCCAATTGAACGGAATCGCTCACAGGAAGATCCCTGTGTATGATTTTTTGAGACGAACGCATTTTGTGTTTCAATCGTGGTTGCTAGCATTATCTAGTTTTTTTTTCTTATTTTCGATCGTAGGCATTTTTTTCCTTCAGAAAATTCATATAATTTTGTATAATTATAATGAAAAATTGCACATTCTGAGCTGAATGAATTATAAATTTATTTAGGACCGTTATAGTCATTTTTATAATACTTTTTATTAGTATATAGGTGATATACTAGTTATTTCAGTGCTACGAAGAATGCTCTTAAAATGAACGAGATAAAGTAACTTCGACCACCTTTGAAATCACATTTATATAATTTTCATATTCACTCCTGGAAAGTTACCATGGGATACATATGTACCCAAAACTGGGGAGATTTAATGTCGCTGTATTATGCAGTATTTTAAAGGGATAATATGATGCTTAGATAAAAGTGCACATGATTTGAGTCTAATAATCTTTTACGAAAATTTTATATTGTTGATATTTACATTAAAAACGCCAATATCTTCCTGTTGGGCTTTGATTTGATAAAATATAGTCAACTTGGCGATAGCTCAATACTGAAATATAAATTTAATATTTGATAGTCCTTGTATTTACAAAAAGTAATAATTTAATATTCCTCAGAATTCAAATTATAGCAAATTTCTCTGGTCACGGAGCAAGTACGTGTATTTGGGGAGCCATATATAGAATTTAAATTTTATTAAAGGGTTAAAAGATAATTGCTTTCTAATAAAGGATCTTAAAAGTAATTATTTTGTTAATAGGTCGAATAAAAAAATGTTTTATTAGGTGTTCGTGTGGTTATTAATTAAAATGATCGGTAGAGGAGTAGCTCATGCCTGTTTCCAGGTATTTTTGGAGCGCGAGTGTTACTCGTGGGTGAAAGGAAAGGACTATTTTCAGGTCAAGAAATACGTTGTATTGGAAAAGACATATAGCTAACGCACAGAACAGGAATGTTTATTTAAAGAATTTTGATACATTAAAAATTTATTTCACCTGTTTATTTTGGTTGATCTTCATGTAGTACTATCTAATAATTATACAATAAATTTCATTTCACGTAAGCTTTACCCTCTCAAAAAATGGATTGTGCTTTTTTGAAACAACCTTTAATCTTTCAAACAGTAAGAAAAGGTAGTAATTAAATTCGTGTAAAGATAAAAAAAAATATTTTTTTGTAAAAGCCAAAACTATCTAGAGCATTCCAAATACATTAAATACATTGATATGTACATTTTAAAACGTATTGTGCATATTTTATTAACAGAAATTTTAATTATATTTTAAATATCTCAAATATATATCCATTATCACTAAAATGTAATGCCAAAATTTTACTAAAGCTGATTTTCATACTTCGGTTAATTAAACGTTCATATAACGAGCACAGGTCATAACGTTTATCCTTTGGGAAGGCTAAATTAAGATAATTTAATTTTACTTGAAATAAACATATTTTATTTATAATTTAGTTATTTTATTTCAGTCTGCAATACTTTTGAGAAAATCGTAAAACATTTAGACCGGAAATACAGTTTAGAAAATGTTGCTGTAGACAGATCTGTTACTTCAAATATTTAATCCAGTGAAAATATTTAATCCAGTGACACAAACTGAAAATTATCTCTTTCTCTATGAGTTGCTTTTTTAACACTACTACTTTTGATTTTTGCCAATTTTGATTTTTACATTGTGTCATACTTAATTTATGTTCTTTCTATGATTAAATATGCACCCATCCCATCTCTTTCAGCAAATCTTTGAGAAGCTCCGTCCTCTTCAAGAAATTTACATGAATAATTTATCCTTCGTTTTATTTTATATTCGTTAGGGGTATAAAATCTATTGTTCTAGATCAAACACCCCTGTAAATTTTAGTATTTTTAAAACTTTGGGGGAGAGGATTGCATTAGGAAATTAAACATTTATCTTGCTAGACAATGCTTTTACTAAAATTATCACCTTTGGCACATTTAGTGGAATGAAATTTTGATTGAAATCATTCAATTTTATCTGCTTTCTGGAATCTTTGCAGAATGGAGTTCATATACATTTTATATAGTTTGCCGACTTATGAGAAATTAGAATTTCTGGGTGTATCCCCTATGCAGCATTTACATTATATGGATCTGCATGTTGTGAAAAACTTAAATTAATTTACGTTTAATAATGAAAATGCCTTAATTTCAAACTAATCTCAATTAGTTATTCCATTTAAATTGGGGAATAAACTGCAGATCCATTAAAGAATACGAATATTTACAGACCCATTAAAGAAACGAATTAAAGAATACAATTTGAAAAATTGTATTCTTTAATTCGTTTTAAGTGTTAAATGCAAATTACCATACAAATTGATATTTTTCGTAATTGCAGAGAACTTTTCTTTTACTTGTCATAAATGACAAATTAATGTAACATGCTCAATATAAATGTCAAAACACTAAAAAAAATTATCTGTAAAACGTAACTTAATATTTAAGTTTCAAATCGTTTTATTTTAGCATTTTGAAGCCCACATCCGATCCTGCAGTGCAGTCGGAATTTATAATACTACAGGACAACCGACTATTTCTGAAGTACAGACATGATTTTCCAACTTTCTGTGTAGAGCGACATTTTTCACACCCGATAAAATTGTTCGAAAGACAAGGATGAAGCTGCTGGTCAATGTTTATAAAATGTTGAGCTTGCATTTAAGAAGGCCATTAAATTTACTTCAGGATGATACTCCTATAGGAAAATGGTAAGGTGTCCTTATTTTACATTAATTTATACAAATTTGATTATTCTATAGTTTCATCTTCTAGCTTAGTCAAGTAAAATTTCTTGTTTGTACGAGCAATTTAACACCAAATATGGAGATCACGCTATTAGTTGGCGAAACTGCAATTTCGGCTGTATTTATGTCTTGGCGCGGTTCAAATACTTACTTGTTATTATATCTAAAATTTGCTAGAGGAATGTTTGATTTTAAAGATTTGTTAACTTCTGACTCAAGAGTAATTTAAAAAAGTACATTTAAGTAATTTTAAGTTTTCGGTTTATATAAAAACAAAGGTTTTGCATTAATTTTATTTTAAACTTAAAATTATATTTAAATTATTTTTCATTTTGAAATAAAGATACAACTGTAAATGTAAACCTTTAAACTGAAAACAAAGAAACATTTCTTAATTTAAAAATATGAAATGCCAACAATGTTTATAAATATAAAATAGAAGAATGATGCAAAAAGCTTTCAAAATTTAAATACTTTGAGAATAAGTGAAAAACGAAATCATTATTCAAGCTCAACATCTGAATAATCTCCCTGATAAGAAAGAAAAGCATAGAAACTGTACCAATCACAAATCAAAACCCCGTGATAATTTAATATTCAATTTCTCGCACTGGTAGATATAAATAAAGCAGTTCATAATTTTGTAAGACACAGCTACTGAAGCTGTCGATCTTTAAACAACAACGATTTCGATTGACAAGATGTGCGTACTTCTCACACCTATGATATGGTGAAGTAATCAATTCCCTAAAAATTAAGCAACAGAATGGTATTTACCATTGTATTTTTACCATATTTAGGGTGCTCTCCTAATAAATCTAAATAAGGATTTTTAAGAAGTATTTAAATACGGATTTTTAAAGATCTCTGTAATTAGAGGGATTAAAGCAGCCCAGTCAAAATTCCTTCCGTCGTCGTCGTTGATGAAGCACCTGGCGTTGCCGCCTTTATCTTCTGTGCTGTGCGATTCGTTGTACTGTAGCTTTAACATTACTTGTATACTTGAAAAGTCCGTAGAAGTAGAACGTCCCCTGATAGGCGGGGCATCGTCGCAAGAGCTGGCGCCAAGCACGTGAAGCACGCGAGAACAATTCCATACACAATCAGCACGGAGTGAGACCGTGGGAAAGTCCTAATGCTTGAAACAGGTGGTGAACAGATGATGAGGCATGTGGGAGGAGTCCCGATGCTTGAACTGTTGATGAACAGGTGTTGAGGCACGTAGTGAAGGTCCAAATGCTTGAACAGGTGATGAGGCACGTAGCGAAAGTCCAAATGCTTGAACAGGTAATGAGGGTAGTGACCATAATGAGATAACACAGAAAGCCAGCCAAAAGAAAGCAAAACTTAGATTTGGGGGGTTTGATTTTTTAGGATTTTTGCGACCATATCAACAATTTGGAATGTTTTAGTCATAGCATCCTCCTCACTTTTCAGAATTTGTACAACATCTTTAAGAATGCTACTGATTTTACTTATATCTACATATTTTTCTACCTCTTTGTAGAGACTCAAAAACTCAAGAAAAGTGTTTCCACTCGCGGTTTGAGGGTTTTTGTCCAGCCCAGGTTGCGCTTGGACTAAGTGCTCGCCAGTAGTTCCTTCTACCGTTTCGGCAGTTGCCGGCACTTCCTGTGCTCTCTGAACTCTTAGTGGGAAGGGGGGGAAAGTTATCCTCGCCAAGGGTGGGTGAAGTTTTTACAGTTTTTGTAGTTTGCTGGATTTTTTTCAATTCCTGGGTTTTTTTCCTAAACCAGGGGTTTTGGGGACAGTGCCTAAAATTTGCCGGGTGGGATCCTGCGCAGTTGGCGCATTTCGCCGGGGTGTTTCTATTTTTTGTACAGTTTCTCGTGGGATGATCTTCGCCGCATTTAAGGCAGCGGGGGGGGGGAGGGTACACTGGTCAGAATGATGGTTCCAAAGTTGGCAATTGTAACACATTTTATGGCCTCTTGCCTTAAAAAGTTGAACTTTAATTTGCATAGAAAACAGGGAATTTACTTCATAAATCCTCGCCCATCCCTCCGCCGGCTCAAGTCCGACCAAGAAGATGGGGAGGGGGGTCCTATCTCGTCTATTTGTTAGCTGAGTAATCCTCACAATTTTAAAGCCTAGCGTGGCAAGCTCTTTTTTTACATCCTCAATGCTGGTGTTAGTGGGCAAGCCCTTTATTACTACCTTCCTCGGCCTATCCGTTTTTAGGTTTAAGGAGCTGAAAGGAATCCCCTCACGGGTTAAGTGAGCCTGCACACTCCTGTAGTCCTCAACGGACCCAGGAGTGATCCGGATCACTCTCCCCATGAGAAGACCCTGAACTTTATTATCTAGTGATTTGTTTAAGTCCTCTATTAGGGCTCCCCAATTAATTGTGGAGTCCACGTAGAAGGACGCGACTTTTTCCTTAGGGGAGGGGGGCGCATCAGTCATTTCGACTTCCTCGTCGTTAAGTTTGCTGAATTTATTTTAGTCTGAATTTCCTGGGAATTTGATTTAGAAGTAGAAGGTTTACTACTATCAGAAGTTTTTAATTTTTTGGATTTAGGCTGGGTGATATACCCCTCAAGTTTGCTAAACATTTCGTGCTTAAATTTCAGATATAACTCATCTTCAGATTTAGTTTTCCTATTTCTACACATATCATATACAAGATCATAAGATTTCCTATTAGTTAAAGTACTAATGTTAGGGTGGCTGGCTAGCAGATTAACGTCAGAAATGGTACCTGTTTTTATAGTCCTGAGCATCTTGGCCCGATCGAAGTCGATCTCGTCCTCCTCCAGATCCATCTCCAGTCTGGCGATGATCCAGTCATAAACCTTGAAATGGCTGTATATTTTCCACTCGGTGGTGTCTTTCTTGATCTGGTCACTCCCACGTCCCAGGGTCTTGATGTACGCTGCCTCGTAAACAGCTGCACTTGGGGTTTCATCGCCCTCCGATGTGGAATCCGACTCTCCTTGAGCCTGGTCCTGGTCCTCCATGACTTCGGCCCAGTCCATCTTGTCTTTAGTCACCCGCTGCTCCACGTGCTTGGCTGACGCTCCTTGCGCCATTTTCACGGCAGCTGGCTCCACAATCTTTATCCCGTCCATATTGTACCGAAGATCTTGAGTAAAATCCACAGAAATGTCCTCCATAAGCTTTTTCCAGCCATGTCTACCTCTCCAATCTCTCAAAATTTCCACGTCGATCTTCACTGGCTCCGCAGAAATCTGCTCGCACGAATATCTACCATGCTGTATCACTAACTCCTTCCATGCTCGAAATCCTTCTGCTTCCACTGGTGAAATGAAGAGTTCCTCCACCTTTGTGATAGTCCTTTGCACTTCCATCGTAAGTTACTTTTGCCCGACGCGGTTTACTAAAAACTTAGTACACTCACGCCCAAGCCTAAGTAAGAAGAAAAGCCCCAGTCAAAATGTGTAGATGACTCATGAAGCAGAATTGTTATTGATCCCAATAGATGGCACTGCTTTGTATTCCTTGGATCACAGGAAAATCTAGTTTACCTTACCAGCTATTTCGTATTGTAGCAAAGTTTATTAAGTGGTCACGGAACATTTTTGGAAATATTCTAATTCCCCTTCATTTTTTGGTCTGTGAATGCTTTTTGAAACGGGAATTACAACTCTCCTTATCACGATAGAATAGTTAGAATATTGATTATTGAAACATGTTAATGCCACTTTACGTATATCCTATGCTCCAAATGTACATAATTGATTGATACTCGAACAGGAAATTAACGATTTTTCTAACACGGAATTTTGTTCTTATAGAAGAATGGTGCAATATTTTTCACAGAGACTGCAGAATTTTATGAATGGAATGGTTGTGAATGTTGAGACAAAAACGCCGACATTTAAAAACGTTTAATACAAATTAGCTTGTATAGTTTAAAATTGTGTTTTTAGAAATTTAAAAAATTCTGCCAAAATTCAACACTTCGAAACTCGTAGATTCTGTATAAAAAATTGAATGCTAATTTTTTTATTTATTGAAAATGAATTCATGATATATATTTTTCATTCAGATACTGTTGAAAATCTTAACAGAAATTCGACTTCAATAATTTCTTAATATCTGATTCGGAAGTTTGTATCACAAAATTACGAAGTTCATTTCTAAAGCTTTCTTGTTTTGGCAAATAGATTGCACATAACACGCCATTATTTTTTGTCCAAATATGTTCCATTTTGTATTATAATTTATTATGACGATGTGGCAAAACTCATTTTGAATCCTTAAAGCTAAAAGTATATAGGGTTTAATGTATCAACTGAATTGTTAGAGCGCTGGATACCTAATGTGAGTCTTTTCTGTTGACTATTTGTTAGCTATTAATATTGCCGAAAATGTGCAATTATATGTAGCAAAATTCTAAAATTATCGACCAATGATTCTGTGAGTATTGTGTAAGTGCATTATAACCGAGCACACTTTGCCTATAAAATTGAAGGGTATAAAGCAAACATCAAATGCTATTTAACCTTTTAGAATCATTGAAATATTTTGCTTTTATTATAGAATGTTATGTACTGTTTATCAAATAAATATTCAATCGTTCATTTTGGTTATTAATACTTATCTTCTATTCTATAGAATTTGAAGTGTAGGGGGAAAATGTTTCATACTTCTACGATGAAGACAGCAATAGCCACGTATGATTTGGAATTCATATGAAGCGTATCGGTGTCTTCTACGTTGAAACTGCCAACCCAAGAAAGTTGTAAGCTGCAGTGTTTCTGTTCAATAAAACACATTCGGTACTTATTTCTACTTTATTTTCACAATTCTCTACATGACTAACAGACGGGGAAAAATATATACGTTCATGCGCAGTATGTACCAGACTAGGAAAGCATGCGCGTGGACTTAGTTTATGGGGCGGCACGCATTTTTGACTTGCTTTTGCTGTTTGATTATTTTCCCAGTCTTCGAACTATTATTGCTTGAAAGCAATAATTGGGGCCTTATGAGATTGAAAATTTTGCTTTGCTACTTGATGCATATTTTGACATCAAGTAGTAAAGCATAATTTTCAATCTCATAAGGTCTCAATTATTGCTTTCAAGCAATAATAGTTCGAAGACTGGGAAAATAATTCAACAGCAAAAACAAGTCAAAAATGCGTGCCGCCCCATAAACTAAGTCCACGCGCATGCTTACCCAGTCTGGTGCATACTGTGCGTAGCAAATATCAATTCAAAAGTAATGATATTTACACAAAAATATTTCAACACCTTTATTGTTTCTACATTATTTACATGCCAATTGGTAAAAACGATCACAATGAACTATAGACACATTCCTCGGCCTTTAAAAGAGAAGATAGTAAAGTTCCAATGATGACAATCAACAGCAGATTTCTGAAGTTGAACATTAGAAATAGAAACTTTGTATGGAGAACGTTAGTGTATGACGATCCAGATTTGGGTACCAAGCAAATTCATTCCTTTCAGAACTTCAAAAAACAGCAGGCACTGTAGTTTTCGAAATGGGAGAATGTCATGATTTTGCTGTTGATAAAATTTCAAGTAAGTGCTGAGAAAGATAAAAATACAGAATATAGAAGGTGCACTAAAGGTGGTGACAATTTAATTTCAGTTCACCCACTTTGAAATGATGAGAGATAGTTTCAATGATTTCAAATATTAACTATTTAAATATTCGTTAATAATTGGCATTTCCGTTCTTACAATTCTAATAATTATAAAATTTCAAAACCGGCGTTTTGGGTGTAATGAGAAGGCAGGTGGTAATTTTGATTGACTTCAGAGTCAATAAAAATTAGAAAAAATACTCTCCAGGACTAAAGAGGTACCGTTGATACTGTGGTTGCAGTCATTTGTAGGTGTTGTGCACATCAGTGGTCATCATTTTTATATCAGTCTCCTGGACTCCTAGGAATTGTCATTCCGGACATATTATCATTCTGGTCCTTTTCTGACTGTCTTATTCATTCTCAAATTTGTCTTCAAATCTGAATTTTCACTGAACTCGGTTCGTCTACCGTAGTTCCGCCCTCATCTGCCCATTGAATAACAGGCTTGGATGAGGAACTTTGTCATTAGCTATATCTTATAGTACGCGATCTAGGCAACTCTTCACTGGCCATCTTACGTCAAGGCCTGCGGTCCAAAACACAACGTGACCTTTTATGTGTGTGATACTTTTCCAATGAATCATAAGTCGCTTGTACGACTTCTCTATGACCTGGTCATAAACCACATGGAATTTAATGTCAAGTCTTGGAGTCAGAAATTGGTATATTGAGCAAAAATTTCAGACATCGACTTGACGTTTACTTTTTGATACCACAGCACCCTATAAAGCATGCCACCTGTCTCGGGAGGGAAGTGTGATGATACAAGTAATATGTTTTATTAGGGTGCTCTGGTACCAAAAAGTAAACGTTAGGTCGAGGCCTGAGCCAATAATATTTAGGTCATACTAACTCAATACTAACACTTTCTGACGCTAAGACTTGACATTAAATTCCATGTGGTTTATGACCAGACCATAAAAAAAGTCTTACAAGTGACTTATGATTCAACGGAAAAGAGCCACACATGAAGGGTCACGTGGTGTTTTGGACTGCGCGCCGTGACATAAGGCGACCAATAAAGCGTGGCCTAGACCGAGGTCTATAAGCTATATGGTCAATAACCAAGCTCCTCACACAAGCCTGCTATCCAATGGCCAGAAGAAGGCGGAGCTATGGCTGACGAACCGAGTTCAGTGAAAATTCAGATATTGTAGACAGATTTAAGAGTGAATGAGATGAGTCGGAAAAGGACCAGACTGTTAATGTGTCCATAATGAGTCCAGGGGACTGATATAAAAAGGATGACCTCTGCTATGTTCAACATCACCTGCAAATGACTGCAAGCATTTTATCAAAGGTACCTTTTTACCGTCCCTGAGGGCATTTTTTCTAATTCTTATTTGACTCTGAAGTCAATCAAAATTACCACCTGTCTTGCCATTGAACCCAAAATGCCAACTTTGAAAATTTATTATGAACTACGTAAGAATTGTCAATTGTAAGAACGAAATGTCAATTATCAATAAATATTTAAATATTTTATCGATTTCACATTCTAATTTTAATAAATAATTAAAATACAAAATAACTGTCAACATTTTAAAGGGGGCGAACTTTAATATTTATGTATCATAATTTAACTCACAGGTTGAAGCCGTAGTAGACACAAATAGATGGGTTATTACGAAAACAAGCAGTGTACTTACTATACGAACGCATATAAATATTATCGTTTTAATAGAAATTAAATACATTATCGCTACATTTTATTGCGCCTTCTATATTATTATGCCGCGACATACATGCACTAAATTAAAAAAAATGCATACCTGCTTGTCACGTCTTTTATGTATTACGAGAAATGTTACCTTCGAGGTTCCGTTACACCTGCACCGAATTTCATTGATGCCTGAAGTTTCGGTTTTCTGCTACAGGCGGAATATCTTCATTTATGTAAGATATTATGGTAAAAAAATATGGAAAAATTAATGGTTTTATACGTGATATTTATTTGCCGAAATCGTTTTATGTATTGGATTACATTGTGCAGTATGTGGAAAAGTATTTAAATTTTTAAATTAAAAAGATTAAAACTTCTATGAAAAAAACTCTGCATATAAACAATATAGTCTGTTACAGAAAATATCTATTGCAGTAATTTTAGTCAGAATAGTATATCTGAAAGTTGAATTTCTTTAAATTAACAAATTCAAAAGTATGAATTTTGCGAGTTCAAATTTGTTATGTGAACTAGTGTGATATATTTTAAAACGATGCATCTTTAAATCAGATCTCTGATAATAGGTATAATACATATCTTTCATTAAAGGAACATTCTACTTTTAAAATCATACGAAATTACATTTTTGAACATTTTGATATAAACATTACTTCTGTATGTTACCTCCAGAAATATTATTTAAAAATATATGACATAAAATTGTAAATTAGTGCTTTAAGTTTAAACTCTAAACACATTTTTTTCTCAAAACGTAGATTTTGAAGTTTGCACGTATATTTCAAGAACCGTTTAATAATGTATTATCATGAAAATTTGTTTGTTTTACATTAGAAACATTGTTAAAAATGTGGAACTTGAATTAAATAAGCAACATACAAAAACATTTTTATCGAAAAAATAAATATTAAAAATTCCTAAGAAGTTGCTTAAGAAATTATTTAAAGTATTTAAAATAATTCAATGATGTTAGTTCACAAGTGTATTATGAACGTTATTTTTAGCAAAATCCAAAAGTAGTTTCATTATATTTCATGGAGGTTTAGATATCAGGCGCATAACAACATATTATAATTTTAATGACCAAAAACATAAGTAATTTTTTATATATTATATCTAAATTTTCAATTACTTTTTTATTGCATTTTAAAATGTAGTCTGTCCTAAAATTTTCATGGACATAACTTCCAACAGATTTTATTTTTAAAAAGTTTAAACTTGTCGTGATTTTTTAAAACCTTTATACAACTTAAAAGTAGAATGTATCCTGAGTGAATCTGGCTTAAAAATTGTCTGATACATTTACAACAAAATAACTGACAAGTAAATTAATGAAAAATTTAACCAATGAAAATGCTTACGTCCACATGTTAAATACTATAACGGTCCAAACACGAAAATATTTTACGCTAAGTATTTTTACCACGAAGGTTTCAGTTTCCTGTCAAATTATGTATCGAGTTACAATGCGTTTTGCATTGTAAACATAAAGGCGCTTAAGGCTACATACCGTTTAGTACAGATAGATGATGTGAGCTTACGACTATTAGCTTCTTTTACCTTGGACATTTTTTCCTTCTCGTTCAATGCTTGGTAAACTTTAACGCTAGTATAATCTATAATTCCGGTATCTGGCTGAAATCTATAGGTTACGAAAAATGTAAACATTTTGAGCACTTATATTTCCATGCCGGATAGATAAAACTGTAAATAAAATTTGTACTTGTTTGGTCGGAAATAGGGTATCATTTATGAATATACAAATTATATCCTATAAATGGTTTCGATAATTTAAATATTTTCATATATTTTTTGTTGGTGCTTAAAAAAGTTTTTATCCTAACGAGTATTTGCTTCAATTTGCAAAATTTTACTCAGAATAATTTTTAAAATTTAAAAATAGATATAAACCATAGGGGTTAAAATTTTCAATGTGGAATCAAGTTTCAAGATCAATCATTTGTTTTTACAAAGCTCTTATAATAGTTTTAGAGCAATTGTTGTGTCAACTTGGAAAATATTGCCAAATTTACGTATTTTTAAAGTGTGTAATGTCTATATGTCAAAATTTTAAATTGCTAATAAAATGCTAGTGAGTATGAATAGTAAAAAAGTAATTTATAGCTGCTTAAAAGCTCTATAATTATATATAATAGGATTTTAGATGAGGTTACAGTTTTCGAAATTTTATGGCAAAAGTCATCAGTTGTAAACTAAGCAAATGATACTGTAAACAACAAATAACTTATTGAACTATATACGAGTTTTATTTTACAATATGGTATTCACGCAAGATCGTTTCGGCTCCATCACCCGGGAACCACCGCGAATCTTTTTTAAATATGTAATTATGCATATGTGATGATTACAGCTACTGTTATTGTCAACAATGTCAGAATTAAATTTATTCACAATTGAATAACTATAAAACCCTATCGTGTGAATTCGTACAAATCGAATAACAAACTTTGGAAAATTACCACAAACAATCGACAATTACAAACTGTGAGTCGTTTGTTAATGCAATAAATAACATTCTCACATAAACAGGAAAAATTGTATATGTGTTCTGAGTTGAATTGAAAATATCTTAGGATAACATATTTTAAGTTATAAAAAAATAGTGGTTGTTGATTAAAGAAGGTTTGTCAAATTTTATGCATTCATTTTTGTTGAACAATATTGCGATGACTCATACTGCTCTAATTAAAAGCATCTGATAAAATACTTAGATGATTATTCGAACCATGTTGGACATAAACGAATTGTTGAGTTGATCGTGTTAACGAGGTTTAACTGTATTAACATTTAAAAATACATTTTATATAACTTTCAAGTTATTGCAACTTAAATTGCATTTTTTTTTCATTAAGAGAATAAAAGAATGATTACCATATTCTGTCTTTGTTTTGTACATAAAGGATAATCAATCCATTGTTCCAAGCCTTCTGTCCTTAAAAAAAACTCATAAAAAGGATTTTATTTTAATTTCAACCAGGCACTAGCTTGGGGTCCAATCAAAATCACATCAGCTTGTATGAAAAACTGTCTATGGAAATAAAACTTAATATAAATATTTGCATTGTATACAAAAATGTTATATTGCACGTAATATGAAGAAAATATACCCAATTATGAGTTTCTGAGCCAATAAATTGCGATACACTTTCAGAATTTTTAAATACATGTCAAAACAGTTAAAACGGTAGGGATAAAAGCAGAATTTTAGCACATTAATGCCTATATATTTCTTTAATTTCTCATACAGATGTAGTCAATGATGTGAAATAAATGGGAAAAACAGTAAAGAAAAAAACCCTTAAAATAAATTAAATTTATTCAAGCAAACAATTAAATATAACTCAGTTTAAAATAAGCATGTTAAAATAAAAATTAGTATTTTTAATTTCAAATGCAATTTCCTTTTAATTTTTAATATTTGCTCTGCTAAGGAACTTTTTGAAACATATTTTATGCCACCTACCCTATATTTGCTGTATTTATTTGTAATTTTATTTTAACAGTTGGCACACATTAAATGTCTTATTTACAACGATATAATGGAAACCATCATATTAGCCAATCATATAAGATCATGATTAATTCTAATATGGCATCACCAATAAATTGTTCTTACTGCATCACAAATGCCTCTTATAATGATAAACTAAAGAAATTATAATATTATAAAAAACGAAGCAGCCATTAATACGTACAACTGGCATTCTGAACACATGTCATGAAAAGTTTAAACTGTTGTGCAACTAAATGTTTTAGATTATTTAATATGTAAAAGTTTACAGCAGTAATCTACATTTGACTAAAATATAATATAAATATTTTTGCTGCTAAATATGTATATGCTGCTTCAAAAATCCTAAATAAGTTAAACCTTTATTTTATACCAAAATGTGTATGCTGTTGCAAAATCTACAACATTTTAAAATGTTTTCTAATTAAGAAATTTATAAAACTTCACCTTGTATCAATTATACTATAAATGATGAACACAAACTGACAAAAATAAAAATATTAACTAAGCACATGCTCTTAAACCTATTTACTGTAAAATATATTGTTCATAATTGAAGTAATTCTTAAATAATTTTTGAAACAAATATTCATCAAAGCATAAGTATAGGGGAAAACCCATATCCTCTCTTTCTTAGCAGCCTTTCTTGGGGACAATAACAAAACCCCTAAAAGTCATCTTAAATAGAGAAACTTATGAATTTGGCGTAATACGTACTCTGATGTAATACATTACCTATATATATGAAATGCAGTCAGACGGGCTAGTAAAAAAATACAATATCTTGCATTTTAAACTCCGTCATTGCGATCCCGTCAAAACGGCAATAATACTGAAACATTATATGACTCGCAATATATTTGTAATATGCTGCCATGTTATCAAATATGTAAAGCAATCCCTTAAGATAAATTCCGAGCGATATACGTAGATAAAAGTCAGCGAGTTCTTTCTACGAAAACAGGATTTTTTTCTTCTAAAGGACCTCTAGGCCTGAAAGATTTAAAAAATTTCAACAAATAATTTCCATAAAGCGAGCTTTAATAGTTAAATATAAATTTCTTAAAAAAAATAAATTAATAAATACGTTTCAGAAAATATTTTAGAAAATTTCACAAAAGATTTGTGCGATTAAAACATAAAATATTAGTGCTATTAACTAATTTTGAAAATTTCTCTGGTTTCAAGGTTTAAAAATAAAAAAAATCTGATGTGGGCAACACATGACTTTCCTTACATAATTCAATGAATTTACTACATTTACAGTAAAAAAATAGGTTTTTTTCTAGTAGATACTTATATTCTTTTTAAGATATTGAATTTTCGTCAATCAGCCGTCACTTTCATTGATTTTGCGTCGTTTTCTCCATTTTACGAGATTTTCGTTAATTTGGCAACATTTAAAAAAGTCGCCAAGTTAGCGACATTCGGCCAAATTTGCCGTCAAAATCTCGCTAAGCGTTATGGACGGAGAAATAAGTTATTCTTATAGCAGATAAATGACTATTGGCGTTCAAATACAAAAGTTAGTACTCAAAGTATCTTTTCTCATGAATGGAACGAGCTAGATCCACTAAAATTATGTCACCAAATTTATCGTATGATATTACATATGAGAAGTGAACATGTTCCTCAGCAGTTAATATAGTTTTTTAATTTATGGGATTTTTTGATAAATTTATTTGAAAAATGTGCAATAATCTCGAGAACGGTTCATGCTAGCATTTTAGAGTTTGCCAATCGTTTTTTAAGGAAAAATTACATAAGAAATGTCAATTTGAGTAAATAAATTAAGGGTTTTGAATTTTTGATGATTTTTTCAAAATTTTACTCTAAAATTTGGGGGGGTCTGAACATTCGATTGCATTTAAAAAACAATAGGCTTCCAATATTCACGGATTGTGATTTTTGTACCAAATTTCATTGGAATCGCACCATTCATTCGTGAGATATCGCACGCACTCACACGCGCGCACCACTTCAAAAGTGTTTGATTCGTGATCATGGATGCTTGAAACGTGCTCTCCCGTTGAAAACTCGAATTCGAATTTTCGACCCCGTCACAATACTTTCCTTATACATTATGTATATAAGAAAAGAAATAATCAAAGTTTTGACATTATAGTTAATGGTGTTAAATAATGCTTAATTTGCAATTATCTACAGGATATTTATGGCTCAATGGCTAAATTTGAATGTTTGTTGCTAAATGTCAGAGTTGCAAGCGCTTTGAAGTACATTTTGACTAAATATTTATACAGAAACATGGCTAGATTGCTAACTTTTGTAGGTAAATTGGAATTATGAGTTTAAATATAAAAATAAACTGTAGCTGGAGTCCCATGCGAAGAAGCAAAGCCACTTAACAAAATCTGATAAATATAGAATACTTGACCAACATGCTGATTTTAAGAAGATTTTTTATAATTTATCAGATCAGTTGTCAGATAAAATAGGAATATAAAATTTATTACATTTCTTATAACCCGAATTTTAATATTTCATAAGATGAAAAAATATACGATGAAAATGGTGAATTGGGGGTTAAAATATAGACTCGGTGTCAAGAAATATAATCATTTATCAGAGGCTAAGTTTAGTAGGTTCAAATTCTGTGTAATCTTAAAATATGTTAGGTATCGTATGCTGACACCACGATTATCATTTGTGTCGAATAAACATTCAATTTATTGAAGTACACAGTGTGAGGGAGGGGCTAATGCTTTGCATAGAGGCTCAGGACCAATAAACAGTTTGACAAAAGATGAATAACCTATACAACAGATGTAATAAGGGACTGCGCATTTCTTGCATAGGGGACCGAAAAATGCTTTCGGCAGAACATGTTAACAATACTAAACTTGTTTTTTAATTTTAAATTTACTTCGAATGATTATATGGGATTAACCATTCCTAATAGCATTTAATTACAAAGTTGATGTTTAATAACAATCATCTGATTAAATATGCACCCTCTTTCACCAATCGATTGCGCTATAACTAACTACAGTTACCAGGTGAAGTTAGTAGGCAGGTCACTTAATTAACAATTCAATTTAAGTCCTATCCTTTTTGGTCCATAATGATTTGTTGTCCTCAGAGTTCACATCAGACTATTTAACTAAGTAGGATCTCTTAACTTAAAGGTCTTTTGAAGAATGTTTGAATTGTTCTTTAAAGCGTATTTACTTAAAAAGCTTTTTTACTTGTCATTTAAAGCCCATCGAGCTTGAAATGCCAAGGAAAAACTGCCTTAGTGATTGTATACAACCCATCCATGAAAATGTATAAAATCTTGCTTCCAGCCATTATTCATAGCACATATGCTCTACTTAAAGTCCAAAAAAATCAAACCAAAATCTCAAATTAAAAAAGGCCTAGCCTAGTTGCAAGTTTGGGGTGACTAGGCTTACCATATGAATTGTTTTCCGAACTGGGACAGATTAAAATAACTACATAAAAATATATATGAATGATTGAATATAGGAAAACAAAATTGAAACCTGATACATAAGACATTAATCTTTTGATTTCGATCATTCGTGTATGTTTTGCTAGTGTGATTTTTTTGACAAAATACTTGTCGTTCTCAATTTTTTTTCGTAAAAGTTTAAACATTCCAGATTCATGTTTGTTCAACATATCATTAGATTTAACATGACACATGTATTAGATCTAGTTAAGTCAGCAATTCTCTACCCCCATTCTTCATACCCAACATTGTTCATGGAGAACATCTTTTCAATAAAATTCTGGGCTGAAATTCGGTATTAACATTTTTTGATCCATGAAATTCTTAAAAATTTGAATCATACAGTTTTTCTTCAGTGTTTCTCATTATTTCCCACGTGTCGCAATTCAAAGACTACAATTTTTAGCAATCACCACTTTATCAAATAATTCATTTAAGCTTATAGTAGCATTTCCAACTGCTTTATTAATCTTTTTCTGGAGCTGTTTTAATCGCAGTCAATGTAATATCAAAAGATAAATTGCAGTCCGGGACAAAATCACAAACCGGTCGGGACTTCGAGACCTACCTCTAAACCGGGATAATCCCGATCAAATTGGGACGTATGGTAAGCCTAGCCATGATCATAAAATATCAAATACTGCCGTTTCCACTCTCTTAGTTACTAAGCAACAAAGCACGATAGAAATAATGAGTGATATTCAAGTAATGTCAGATAATAAAAATTAAAAAATAAATCTGATAAAATATGTCAATGATTACACGAACTATTTTGAACACAGCGTAATTTAAGATCAGATAATGTTAACAATGTTAAACTGTATAATTATATGTTAATAAATTATATGCAATATCGAAATTATTGCAACTTTAATTGCATTTCTTACGGCAAAGGAATGAAAGAATGATTACCAACCATATTTTGTTGTTTCTGCATATAACGGATGATCCGCCAACTGTTCCGAGTTTCCAGCCCTTGGATACAATTTCTGGAACGCGGTCGGCCAGATTTTATTTCAATTTCGATCCAGGGAATGGCTTAGGGTTATTATTATACTCAACTCAATGTTGTTATCAGCATCGTAAAATTATCATTTGGCGCACTGTAAAGTTTTGATTAGATTTCGATGCACTTGGCACAAAACATTTTTGCTGAAAATTTGGTAATTCACAATCAGAAAAGTGCTTGACTTGGCTTCCATGATAGCGATTATATAAGATAGTGTTTAACTGTTTAAACCTAACTTTTGAATAAAGATAAATATGTGAAATTTGAGTTAAATATTTTTTTTAGTATTTATGTTTGGCTTTGATGGCAAAGTGATATGATATGTTGGTCATCCATTATGTAAAATTAATTGAAATACAATATTATGATTTAGGAATAACAGACATTTGTCAATAACTTACTACATAAATCTATTGGGGTCTAGTGTTTTTTTCACCAGATGCTTTTGGAACAAGTGCAACCCACTGGCGTTTCTTATTTTGCTGTGTAAGAAACTCGTGTGATTATCTCGTTGTAAAATTTTGAAGGATACACTGCTACATACTTAAGTTTCATGCTAAAATATTCAGTTCCAAATCGTCATCCAGTTCCAAAGATTATGGTCGATAAGAAATGAACATGCACTTAACATTCTTTTTGTCAAGGTACACAAATTGTACGAATTTAATGGTAAACGTTTGAAAATATGCTCAAAATATTGGTGTAACGAAGTAGAATTTCAGTTTTGCATGGTTTAAAAATGCGAAAATGTATTTTTAATTCGCGCAGTTTTATTATTTAGTCCATTTCAATCAATTGCAATCTCGATGTAAGCAAACATATCCTCAATTTGACGCTCATTGTTTAGTTACTTACTAAACGTGATTCAATATCCAATTGCCGAAATGTCTAATAATCAACCATAGTTCCATCCAATGATACGTTCAGGATTTACAGAACAGTCGTGTTATCTCATTAACTAAAATAACAGTTTAAGGATTGGGTAATTCAGGATTCAATTTCTAAAGACAAAAAGCTATAAGAAATCTCCCATTCTCTTACCTATGTTCTATGTATTATTTACAACCATGTGCATCTCAAATATTTTTAACCTCTAAATAACTATTTTACCATCTTTCTCAATTCTTTAAAAAAATAATTTTTAATTAGATAACAGCTTAGTGAAGCCGATAAATCGTAATCATTTCGAAGAATTAAGCGTTAATATAAAATATGTCGGTGTCATTTACATAGGCAGTTCAAATTAATTTTTCCTCGGTAGACTATAAACTATTACCATTGAATAGGGGATCTTCATTGTATTGCATTGAGAACAAAATCTTAAAATTCGAATAATGCGAATCTAAGCATGAAAATTGCTAAAAATTTTTAGTTTTAGTCTTTCTCAATCTATCTACACATAAAATTTCATAGCGGCACATGTATTTGTCCTTGAGTCATAAAATTCTAAAAAGACACGCACGCATTGAAAACTTTCCATAAGTCGTCCAAATGGGTTTGGGAGTTCATAAAGGTTCTTATGCATTAAAATTAAAATATCGAATACAAAAGTTTTTATGAAAAATATTACTTTTTCTATAAAATATAGTATGAGATAATAAAATACCTGATGCCTGCAGCACATTACTTTTCCTACAGACTCAAATTCCTTTTCTCGTTTTTTTTCATTCAATTGAGTTTAATTAACAGTTTTAATTAACAATCAATTGAGTTCATTTTAAACTCAATTTAACTCATTAAATTGAGTTTAATTGCACATGGATCCCTAACATGGAGAACTATTTGAAATTACACTGAATTTGAGGTTCTAACTCAATTTTCGTTCTTTTTTGGCGAATAGACGTATTTTTAAAAACTACGTTGTAAAAAATGAAAAAAAAAATAAATACAATATCTCGAGAATGGTTAGTTTTATAATAATGAATTTGGCCTTTTATCGCCAAAGTTCTGTATAAAACAAGCATTTAATTGATACATTTCAGTATGTACAGACTTTTACTTCAGATATAGACGAAAGGCAAGTTCATTTTTTCCGAATCGTACCAGGGTAACCCACAAGTAAATTAACAGCAGAATTTTATGAAATTGGATCAATTAGTTTTAGCAAATTATTTTTTGAGTGAAAATGGATACATACATTGGATAGACAGACATGCAGACGTCATGCTAAAAATAAATTTACAAGTTCTAGAGTGCATGGAACATGTATATCCGTTGAAATTTCGAGTTGCGATTTTCGACAGGATTCCAAAATTTTTTATATTACCATGTACTGTAAGGAAAGTTAAACTACAAATATCATTCAGGGTTTCTTAGCAATTGTGATTAGAAGAGTGAAATTTCCTCCTTTTAAACGGATCTTAAACTTTACTTTTAAATAGTCAAACAAAAGTATCCGTATACTTTGCTTTCTCACAGAATATATAATACGTTATTTTATAACCCTTAACATCATAGTTACCAACACTATACACTAGTAAATGCGCCTGACTTTACAAACTCAAAGTAATCCCTATTGTCTGTAATAAATTAGTATGAATTACGCAATATTTTAAACAGATTCCATTTTTTAACTCTGTGATCTTATACTTTAATAAAATTTCCATTTTAACCAGACATATGAATCACACACATATATCATTGTATCTGTTACACAAATTTGCATCCTCAAATCATTTACCAAGAGAATGACACTAACATTGTTTGGGGTGAAAATGTGCATAAATTTCTTTCACAGGTTTGCTCCAGGTCTTAATTTTAAAGTCTTCTGAAATAGTTAAATCGCAATACATTATAGAAATTTGGATGTGCAAGATTTAAAATAAGCTTTTTAAGTTAAAGCTATTTACAACGAAAATTTTCACATGAAACTAAATTGCCATATGGATCAAGTAAACATGTTGCAAGAAAATGTAAAACATGTGGCAAACTATGGAATATAGTTTATAAATATCAGATAAATTTAAAGAGGAATTTTAATACGAATTATAAAATACCTGAGCCAATAAATCCAATGAAACTCTAAAGTTAAAGAAGTGCTTTCGCTAAAAACAAAATTCAATACTAATACAAATATATCTGTGAAAGTACGAAATCTGACACGCATATGTACGTTTTCTAAATTATGTACGTAATATATAGTCCACATTTGCATCAGCAAATATCTCAAAGTTGAAAATTTAATTTAATATCTCAGAGTTGAGAATTTAATTTAAATTAAATTCGTCCGGTTGTTAACTAGGTAATATATTTCGATATGAAATACAAGACTCACACTTTTTTATGCCAGAATACCACAAAATCCTCACTCAATTACTGACTTATCACTGTATCTCAAGATTAAAATTATCAAAATTAATTATCTAAATTCTCAACCATAAAACCGAATTTTTACAAGCACTTCTTCAATGGATCACCAGTAGACATATAGAGGGATATTTTCGGAATCTACAACTATAGGTGTAGACCCATTTTCACTCGCGAAATCACATATGATAAACACATTTCAGGTAAACTTCGCGTTTGAAATGAAGTTTCATTTACACCAAATGTTCAATTTCAGTTACTTGTTTTTACAGTGTAAAGGGGTAAAAATGTGGAATGTCCGAGCGGCATGATCTCTGCTGTATTTATTGCGTGATTTTACTCTTCGAGTCTTTACAGTTTAAGAAAATCAACTGCTTCAGTTTTTGCATCTAAAAGTGAGCTCATATCCAGATACGCAGCTGGTTACATTAAACCAGACATTAAATAAAAAATTTAAATCAGTAATTTGATCTATGTCATTTTAAAATACTTAATTCTGTACGCAAAAACACAAATATAAGAAAAATGAGAAACAATTTATAATTTTTATGCCAATTCAATTTCATCAAGATCCTGATGATTACATCTGCGGTCTCGTATTTTAAGAACACTGTTTCCAAATATATAAATTTTTACAGCTTTTGGACAAAAAGTAAACTTTTTAAGATACACAGTACGTAACTTAGACCATCCTCAAATTTTATTACCCCAGAGTGTGCTAAATTTATGGATAGACATTTATGAAGCAGTCTAAAATGAATCATTAAATTGTGAACGGAATTAGTAAGGCTTCGATATTGTTCGCTACTTACACTTTGTATTTTATCTTCTAAAATTCCATTTTAACTTAAATAATGGAATTCAATCCTGCTTTTAGAACGTACTAAACCCTTAAGACGAGCCCCGTGGTTTTATTTCAGAATCTTTTGAATCCGAACCGGGCTTAGTTTTTATATTCTAGTAAGACTATGCAGGTCGGATTCAATATTTTAAAAATAATTATAAACAACTAAGCGTACATAGAATTAATTTGCTGATTTCAGATATGTAAAAAATAATATTTAAAGAACCAACTTTTGCTTTATATCTCAGCGCAAAAAACAATCTCATTAATTTTTTTTAACATTTGGCCAAGCATTATTTCGGGTCAGACTCAGACTATACTCTAGAATCTTTGGGTCAAGCCCTGCAAGAATTCAATATTTGAAAAGTTTGTGCAGTGGTACTGTTAAGATCTGTGTGGAAAGTAGATTTCGACATAAAGCACAAAGCCTATTAATATAGCCTATGGAGGTAACATAGTTACATTATAATTGCCTTATTAGATTTTTGGAATACAAAAGTAGATGGAACTTTTACTGCTCCATTATATTTCACACATCATAAAAAAAACAGAAAAAGAACTCTTAAGGCATAATGATGGAATGCTATACGTTGTTACATATACATAAATATAACATTATTGTAGAGCATCCTAGTTTCTAAAAATGGAAGCAATCACAATTGACACCCACGCAGATATTTAAAAGTAAGTTATAGATATTTTATGCAATTTTACAGTAATTTGAAGTTGAGAATTCAAACAGTCATTTTAACACATACCTTAACTAGTTGTGATTTCAATCCAAACTTGAAAATATTCCGCCATAATAACAAAACTACTTGCCGGTCCAGTCGGTAGTCTACTTTCCAATACGAAGGCGTCCGGTAAACTTACTACAAAAAAGAACATAGTTCAATACTCGGCAATATTATACTAAGCTGTACTAATCGAACAGAACCTAAACAAAAGGCCGGAATTGTACTACGCACATATCACGCGCAGAAGGAAAAATTTGCGATTTAGGAAATGAAATTTTATTTTTGAAACATTCTAATAATTATAAACAGAAGAAAAATAAATTGTTTAATGAATATTTTTACTTTATATGGACATCTTATTAATATGAATATTATATTCGATGAAAAACGTGCATTTAAAATACAAAAAGAAGAAAAAAACTATTAAATTACTCATTCCAATAAATTAAAAAAAAATTTTTTTAGTATTCAGATGTAAGAAGATTTGTGATATAATAATTCAAATAATCATAAATCACAATAAATGAAACTGCTGCTTGTAAGAATATAACTTTTCAGTACTTCCTGAAGTAAAGCAGCACATTTCCCTCCCACGCCTATTTTAGTCATGGGCGTAATAGAAAGTTATAATTATCAATGCTATTTTTATGTCTTATCTGTAACACATATATTTTAAATTTATAAATAGGCCATATTTCATTATAATTAATCTTAAAATCTTCTACAACACTAAAACTTTCAATTTCATACAAAAAAAAAGAAAAAAAAACTGCTAAAATTCTAAAACAAGCTGATTTACAATGTTTTACTGATAAATTAAACAGAAAACATTTAAATGCCAAACATATCAACGGTAGTAGACACAATAAAAAACTGAGAAAATCAGCGAAACTACCTTTGATGTCCACTGAGAAGTAAAGCTGAGTCCAATACAAATGGAACCTCATGCACTCATGCGATCGATAAGCTTATTGCCTAGTCACAAGTCTGAATTTAGTATTTGAGTTCTGAATTCTTATCCTACTACTATACAACCAACAATCCCATTATCTACCATACTATCCCGAAAATCACCACTATCAATATGTTTTTAATGTTGGTAGAAGGCTTTTAAATGCACAATCACAAATATAACATCGAACACAGACGTAGGATTCGAACCCACACTACGGTAGAAAACAAGACGGCTGTAGCTTTAGACCTTACGACCACCGAAGCGGTGGGCATCTGTGATGAACTTTCGTATTTGTTGATAATAAAATTATATTTGAAACAATAATACAACAACCAAATGGAATCAAGTGATCACTAGGAGCAACATATTCGAGATAAGATTAAAAATAAAACTTTTGTAATTTACGTATTTTATTTTATATTGTTCCGTATTTAATATGTTTTAATAAATGTTTATTTAAATATTTACCATTCATGAATGCACCAATTAAATAAATACTGCAGCAATTAAAAACATTTTACTCAACTATAGAATTCTGTTAAAATATTTCATTGTTAAGTTCCAGGTATTGGATATTATGTAGCTAAAGTACTTTTCACAATTTCCATCACTCAGTGCCAAATATTTTCCTAGTTCCCTTCAATTTTAATGCCAGAAGTCTGTAATTTAAAGCATACTTTAGTCTCAAGCAACCTATCCAACTTACCACGATTCCTTTATATGCGTTCCCACATTATGAAACCCAAGTTTGCATGTAATACAGTACTGCCCACTTTTATCTATGCTCATATATTTTGCTAAATGTTTAAACACTAAAAATGAAAATACTAAAAAAATAGTATAAAGCATGAAATCTTCCAGAATTCTATTCAGTGATTATATTACATTGTTATAATATATTATTGCTTCTATACATTGAATAAGACTCCATAATCATTTTATAAGAGAGAATGCGAAGTTTACATTACCTTCTGCATTCATAGAATATGAAATTCAGTTTCAAGAATATATTAGACGTTATTAACCTGAGTCTCAAGCCCCAAAATACAAAATTTGGGAAACTTTTAAGTTAGTTCATATTTCTATGTTTAACTATTTTACTCAGTAAGTATTTAGGGCTTTCAGTATGATCTGAAACACTCAATACCTGAAGTATTTTTTTACAAAATCTGGCGATCAATGTCTAGTATTTTTCAGTTTTTCTCCACTATCGACATCATAACTCTGAATTGTAAGACAACACTAATATCTTGAAGGATAAATAATACCACGTGTCTTAAAATATCAATAAACTCCCCCCCCTCCTTAATATCAATGGGGTTACTGGTGACCCAAATTATTCCTCAATAATCGTAGCTCGTTTTATTTTAAATCAACGACAAATATTTACTTTACATGAAAATTGGTCAATTGATTTTATTAGTTACAGTAGTGCGTTGCTCGTGATGCAAAATATATGTAAATTTCGGTAGAACGCTAAATGATATTGTTCTTCGAAAAATGCAATTAGCGGATTTGATTTAATTAAACTAGATAAGAAATATAACGAATTTTATTCCGCTATATAAATTTACCTGCACAGGAATATTGAAAAATAAAACATTATGGTCACGTTCAACAATCGGTAAAGCACAATTGGAAATGGTCCCGTTCAACAATCGGTAAAGCACAATTGGAAATATAAGGAATTTGAAAATTAAAACATATGATCTTATACCCCAAGGACATAATACACTCACAATATATTACAATTCATTTATAAAACTCATTTTTATATATATATTAATTAAATCGTATCAATTGGATAAAAATCGTCTACAAACAAAACCTATTGATACAATCCCGCTAAGCAATATATAAATTTCTTCAAATAAAGAAGTTGTGTTTTTAACGCTCTATTTTTATATTTTGTACTGGAGATCTAAAGTGTATTCCGAACTACGGTCATACATGCATATTCAAAGCTAAACACGCAGACGGGATTCAACATTATACATACAAGTAAGGTCAATCCGCGGACCATTCGGTTATAGATAAACTTGTAGTTTGTGAAGAATCCACAAAAGGTAGAATGTGAGTTTGACAAATATAAAATGCTTTCTTCGTTAAAACAGCTTTATTTCGTAATAGAAAATAACTAATATATGCTAAATTTTCCATTTTAACAAAAAAATTAATACACTCAATTCAATATTAACAAGATAATGATTAAGATATCTGTTAAGTTAGGTACTCTGAGTTTTATAAAAGAGATAACGTTGGTTGTAGACATGACGATATTGCTTCATAATCAGTACTGATTTCGAAATAAACCCCAAAATGCGATTGCTTTAGGTAATATATTTACTTTGGTAACATCTCAATCAGATTCATGGTTTCATGGTTGTATAGGACTAATATTAATAATATATTGGCAATTGCACGAAGGAATGGTAAATACAGTCTATGCATTTTACGACTTAAAAATATTATCAGAATAAAACAATTTAAGTTCTACATTAAAAACATACATAAATTACATACCTTCGAAATTTCCATCGCTATTTCCCATTACATCACTTAAAATATTTTAACAAACGTGTCCTTGGGTGTGTTCAGAAATCAAGCCCGGTCGGACCGGTTGCATATTTGAGTTAGTATTAGCCAATTGAATTCTCCGAAATGATTTATTTTGTGACTTTTCAATCGCCCGATAGGCTCAGTCGTCAATTCTGAACACGTTCTTGGCAATAACGCTGTTGTCAGCATAATTTTAGGCACGTGAATTCAATGTGACTTAGTTTTAACAAAGCTTTGGTTGCGTTCAAAAATTTCGACCAGTTAGAATATTTCGATGGGTATGTAACCGGAGTTCGAAAAGTTGATTGAAAAAAATGCTGGACAATAGTTTTGTCTGAGCAGTAAACCAAAAAATATCGGAGTTTCAATGTTAGGAAATATAGATTCCTATATGATTCCGTTTTCGCGTAGACGAGACTAGGAGTCGCATTTTTATTGAGTCAACAACTGTAAGTGAACCGAAAATGTTACTATTTGTAATCAAGGAAGACGAACGACATGACCAGTGGATAGTTGTGAACATAGCATTTGATGTAATTGTTTATATTCGAAATTAAAACTTGGTTTTTAACTTGTCAATGCTTCACAGAATTTTCTCCTGTACAGTTTTTAAACTTCTAAATATAAAAGTTTAGTTAAATTTGAATTGTAATTTAAAAAGTAAATAAATAAAAATATATTCCGAGATTTAATAATTAGAAATATGAGAATATATTGATGATTTTGATTTTGAAATCAAAGACTAGTAAGTTACATACCATGATTGTAACTGTAGCAATTTTAAAACGTAGATTTAAATCTGATTCAAGAACTATCAACCGGTTTGATGCATTTTTATCGTAAAATGCAGCACAACCAGTCACGTCCTATTCCATTTAAATTATATATTACAATCATGTTTATTTTATGACTAGCATATTATATTTTTATCAAATAAAGAAACAAGTAAAGCAATGTCTCTATACTTATTTCAATTAGGTCACCAAACTGCATATTGATTTCAATAGGTGTATTTTTATTGAGGCAAAATTTAAATATTATGAAAACAAATGATGTTAGCGGATCAAAACTTATGAACTTACGTTACCAACTGTCAAAATGTTCCTAATGTAAAAATACCTGACTTGGATTTAAATTTGGAAATACATAATTGTTTCCTAACAGTTTCTCATTACAAAAGGATAAGAATATTTTTTCAGTAATCAAATTGCATCTAACACGTAAATGTTCCAAAATAAGTATACATTGTTAGTATATTTAATGAAATTTAGTTTTATACCCCTCTCCTTCCATGATTTCATAACACATGTATAATGCAAGCACGATCTATTTTTTCCAATATTTATATTCGATATGGTAATTTTTCACTTTAAATCATTTCATACATGATAGGAACCTCTTGCTTCAGCTATTTCAAAATGTTTTGACACTTATGCTATTAAGTTAAATACATTAAAGCCTCTCTTAGAGACCACCCCCATTCCTTTAACAACCAATTTTTCTTTACACGGATTTCTCCCTATAGACTCAATACTGCATTTCCCAGTTCAATGCTAAATTTCAGAGATCCTCAAAAAACATTCTCCCTCCCAAAGCGGTCATTAAGTGAGGCTGAGAAGCAGGGGGGGGGGATTTCACTTCCTATTTATTTAAAATCGAATTTTAGTTATAGAAACCTTCTTATATTGACCTTTAAGGCCCCCAAACAAATTCAGATGACGAACCATCATCGAACACTCTCCACCTCTCCATCACCACCACCCAAAAGAAAAACAGCTCTCTCTTTTCAGAAAACACTCAAGCAAATGGAAAGATCAATGGAAAGTTCATTATATGCTGAAGACGATAAAATGTTTAATTTATTTTCTAAATTTCAAATTTGTTTGGCGAAAGAAAAAATGTAATAGAAAAAAATTCCAACAGCAAAACAAACTACTACTTATCCCCTTTTAAAAAGTTCTAAATTTCATAGATAGCATTTTATATACAGTAGAAGCCCAATGTAGCAAGTTGGTAGCAAGTAAATAAAAGCCCAATGTAGCAAGCAAGAAGTCCAATGTGTCTGATATACCGCGGATTCCGATGTAACTGAGCAAAAAACTCTGTTTCGGGGAAAAAAATCATCACACTGTGGTCCAATGAGTCGCTGTAAAGCAATGGCAAGGGGTGAAATATGACCCCCAGAAAATCGTGTTATATCGAGCTTTTACTCTATCAAATTACAAAATCGTATGTTTTTAATTTTATATTCTGTATGCTAATATGACACACATTTTATCATTTATAATTTCAATTGTTTTTTGTGTAATTTAATTTCATTCTCTTCTCACCATAGACATTCATTATGACACCACCTGACCACTTTCAGACGAAACCTAGCACAATTGCCTTTGAGAGTGTGGTGAAGAAATTAATGATTATATTATTATTAAAAACGGAAGCATATAAATGACTAGTCGTTGTTCCCCATTTAACCCACCATTATTTCTCAGAACGAGCCCACTTACTATAATCTGTAAATAAATACATGACTCATTAAAATAAGCATTTCTAACTTTAAAAATTAACATTTATTAAACACCAATTATGAACATACATAAAATTTCATAACAGTTTACTACAACTTTTATTCCGTCTGATCGCTGGATTGTTGGGTTGCGGGTTCGAATCCCGCCAGCGGCATGGATGTTGTCATGTCGAGGCCAAGTCAGACTTCCGCCCTTCGAGAAACCTCTATAAAAGTGAAGCTGCAAATCTTCTCCCCTTCGCCATGGAACCTGGGGGTCTTGTGTACGTGGTGCGTAGGAGCCTCTTCACCACGAGAGAATTAGAAACGAACAACTTTTATTCAAGGAGGAGGGTGATGTGTGAAATCCTATGACACTTAAATTATTCAAATAGCTCCTATTTCAACCTAATATTATTAAGAACGGCACACATACCTTGGTCTTCTGGGCTATGATTTTGGGGTCCTCATTCTCCGGAATCGATGGAATGATTCTGCACCTTTTCAAACACATCGCACTTTCATATTTCTATGCGTAGCACAGTTTCCTTACACTACTGTCATTACTTATCATATTTCTCTCTATCGAAAACGAACTTCTCTCTCGTTGATATTATCAAGATCTCGTTTAAGAATCAGTTGCTCTCGTAATCAACTGCTCTGTCATTTATCAGCTCTGACCATCAATTTTTTATCACCAAAAGTAAATCACCACACTCGTTGATCTCTTCTTGCTAGCACTAGCCTCAGGCAGAAACAGTGCACACATTCTTCCTTAAATGTAATGTTAGGGACACGACAACAACAACAACAACTAACCTCAGGCAAAAACCGCCCTCCAACCTTTCATTGGCCATCCCTCAGTGTGACGTTGTATTGGTTTTTGAATGGTTGTCTTGGATCGAATGAAATTTGTTTTAAGTCTTGACCCTAAGCATTATATGCCCAAAATTTACTCTTGTAATTTGGGTGACATATATTTATTGGAGTCATAACTTTATCGGACCAATACAATCGAAATTGGCGTCAGTTGTCTCAGCCTTTTGTTAGCAAACGCCAAAATCTGAAAATGGTGCTTACTGATCTAACAGATAGGTTTTACTGCATAGAAAAATTCGATGGTGGGTACTGTCTTAATGGAGCCGAAAGTGTTTCACGTGAATAACAGCTTGTAAAATAAAACTTTAATAAAATTCAATAAGTCTATTAGTTGTTTTCAGCCCCATTTGTTTCTTTTGTAACACCTTATATGGGAGTATGCAACTAAAGCAAAAAACACAAGGAAAAATTAATATTTTTGAATTGCGAGCTATATACACGTTTGATCGCCGGTAGTAGATTATATAGGATCTGATGCAAGTTATAACCCTTATTCTTCGAAAACAAATAACCCGGCCCAATTACATAATCCTGCAAAGCTTTTAAACTGCTATATATTACTCTCTTCTCCGCATGCCCTTACGTCACTCAGATACTTGGGGGATATTTTGGCTCTGCAGTAGAGGATTTATTTTAAACAATATATTTCATTGAATAGCGAAATGCTAGTTGTTGAAGAAAATACATAAAATTGTGCGTATATTATATACATATGCGCAACTTAATGTATATGCACATAATGTGTATAAATTGAAAGAACCTGTCACTGTGTAAAATGCAAGCCTTTTACACAGAAACCATTCGTTTAACCCATTTTTACACGCGTTTAAATTTACGCTCTTTCCTCTGAAGTTCAAATAACACATACAACAATACCCCGACCACACAAGCAGCAACCATAAGCCTTCGGGTTGGTCGTGTGGTCTGGGCTTTCTACATACAACAATAACACATACGTACAAATACAATAAAACACGTGCATTTGTACCACAAGCGTGTAATTTTGCTTATTTATTGGTATACATATGTACGTTTTCAAATTTACAAATACATGTTTTAGAATGATATTATTTATAGCAAGCACTTTTGAGATATAGGAATTGAAATTTCGATATAAATTAAAATTCCATGGTATAAGCATTTGTTTTCTAGCTTTAAAAACGAAACATTTGCAGGCTTTTTGAAATTAGCATAACTGTTCAAAATCTGTAATGGTTTTGTAAAATCAAATTACTTATAGAGATACCGGATTTCTACAGATCATTTTTGTGACTCATTGCTTCAGTGAGTGAAAGTAAATAAAATGAAGCACAAAATATTTACAAAATATAATTCAAATTATATAGTATATGATAAATAGAATAATATTAATTATATTATACATAATTAAAACTAAATATGATTCAAAATATTATAACATGGAATCATTTTTTATATTCATAAATGGTGTCCTATTTTGGACAAAAACGGTATCGATTTTTTCAATTTTTATCTATCAGGCTTGGAAATATAAGCGTTCAAGTTTTTCGTACAGCTCTGAATTCCCAACCAAAAACCTGGTCAAAAAATGCTTTCCATTCATTAAGCAACTTAATCAACATTCAATGTAATCAACTATATCACTAAACGAAAGGTATTATCAGCACATATAGCTTTAGATCATATAAATTAAAATTATTCAGTTTTGTATAATATATTTCTACACAATCTAGTTTTCAATTGTCTAGTTTTAATAAATCCATTTAAAAATTATTTATCTTTTTGATCCATTTATTCTTTCTTCGGATACTGTGTTCATGTATCACAGACATCACACATTGTGTGTGCGCATGCATGTGTACACACAAATGAACATCATTTCAAAGTTGTTCGAAGTAATATATTCTCAAGTTTTGCACTTATTGATATTTTCAAATCTTAAAAAATACATCGGCGTGAAATATCAAGTTGGAACATTCATTTAAGAACAATTTTATCTTCTATAAAAAATAAAAATAAAATTGATTTAACAATAGAGTAAAGTTATTGGTAGTATTTGAAAATTAACAAGTTGACGATTGTTTTCCAATTTGCCACCAAATTTTGTCAAGCAATAGGCGCACTTTTACTTGCACCAAACTTGTCTCTAAAACCCATTTTACAGGAATATATTGGCTGGCAAAAAATCAACTCCGAAAACAACAACAATATTGATCTTATTGGTGACATTATTCTAAACGTTGTATGTAATCATATATTAGAGCTATTCCATTGATTAATATGAAAAACAGTTTAATTTAGAAAATGTAATTAACTTCCAAATATCACTTCATTTTCAAATGAAAATAGGAATGCTGTAACTTACTACGTAAAACTGTGTTCTTCAGATAAACAGTTTTGATTAACTGTTTAATAATACATTTGTCCTGCAACATATCTAATTAAAGCAACATCGCCGATGTACATAAGCACACATTACTCAATTTTAAAGAATAAAATACATTCTAAATTGTTAGTTACTGTAAGACCATTTTCTTCCCATTATAAATAACATTTATGGAATGGGATATCACTAAGAATAGAAAATTATTTCTATTCAATTTGGCAACGCCCATAAACAGACTGCAATACCTTAGTCTTAAAATATATCCCTGAACACAGCATTTTTCGAGTAAAGAGTTACTTCATTTAGATTGATGGAGATCATATTATATGTAGGGTAACATTTATTTTGAATATATTTAATGCCATCCGGAGGTAGCTCGTATGAAATGGTATAAATCCAAGTTATATATGCTGTCTGTTAACAAAAGAATTTGTTAATAAAATAGGTATATGACAAAATGAACCGTAACAATCGTCTTCAACAGTATAATGAATTTATTTTGGTAATTTATGCAGTAACAATTGTCTTCAACAATATAATGAATTTATTTCGATAGAACAAGAAAAACGGAGAAGTTACACAAAGAATTGTTACTGTGACTGAAATTTTTAAAGCTCCATGATAACTGTGCCTTTTTCATTATTTTGACAAAGAAATATCGTAGTTAAAAATATCGTAGTCAAAGAAATATCGTAGCCGAAACCGGTCGGTGTATACCATTAATTTAGCTATTTTCGTGCAAGTTATCTTAAGTAGTAATACTTAAGTATTCAGCTTTGGTGACATTAATTGTTAACTTATATACGTACAGTGAATTAATTCATTATACCTTGAAATAAATTTCGTTACGATTATTTGGCTAAGTCCATATACAAAACCCTCCAATTACTTCTGCGGCGAGATATTTACTTTACTGAAAGGGGAATATTAAAGTACTCATTGATTACAGTCTTTTAGTTTAATTCAACTCTTTTATTAATTGTGTCAACCTGCTGTATGTGTCAGTTGCACACATTTATTCATGTTATGCATATCATTATGCAAATTATATTATAGGAGATATTATTTACTTAACAAGTTTACATTTACTTCAAATCGTGAGACCAGGATTTCAAAATTGTTATCAAATTACTATGAAAGTGGCTCAACAGAAAGGTTATATATAAGTCGGCACATACTTTATTCCTTTTTGTGGCCCATGCGATATTTCAACCAGCTCGTCCGTCCTCTATCATCAAGTATTTAACACATCCTTGTCCTTTTTATCCCATTCGTCGTTGTCTAATTCATCTAAAAAGGCTTCAGAATCCAGTACTTCGGGTGGGAAACCACTGACGTCAGTGGCCACAGGAGGGGGCAAACCACTGAAGTCAGTGGTTTGCACCCTCCAGTGGTACCCAAGTAGGCCAGTCATCCTTCTCGGTTTCATCTATCGTAGTAGTGAATCGTCTTCATCATCTATTGGATAGACAGTCGCCCTCACTCTGATGTAGCTTGTCGAGATCTGGGCAAAGCGGGGTCTATCTGCGTATCTGAGATTACGTAAACTTAGTCAATGGATTTATATCCCATAAATAGCACTTAAATTAAGTGTCACAGTTGTTGACAGCCAGTCTCATATTTTGTTAAACTCTCGATATTTTTACAAAGACTCACTTAATTGTCCTAGCAATTTGATACGCCTGGTCTCACAGCTGTACACAGATATATTAAAAAAATTAAATTACTTGAAGTATTTGATTACTTGAATCTACAATCATTTTTGCAACAAAAACCTTTCTACACAACAATCCCAGCATTATTCATTTGAAAGAATCAAATCGAATTTCAACAAATACACTATCGATTTTTGCGAAGTTATTTATATATTTTACTGATATTATTTTCACCAGAACTAATGGCATATTATCACATGAAGATTTACCTGTAATCATTCCAAAGTATATTTCCTGTCTTAATATCTTTCACCTAGTTTGAAGAATGCTCTCTGCAACTACTGAGAATTTTCCAATGTGTAAGAACCAGTTTATTTAAATATTTCGTTATATTTAGATTAGAACTCTAAATCTAAGAATATGTAGTTCAAGGATATCACTCAGACAGAACCCTTATTACGATATTGGACACTTGCTCCCAAAAATTTTTAGACATATTTAATATTAATAACAAATCCTGGCAATATTAATACACCGACTAAAATGCCCTATATGTAAACCTAGTTCTAGCTAAAGTAACCTAGTTCTAGCTACGGTATTAAGTAGAAACAAAAGATAAAATCCAATTATACGAAGATGAAAGTCTAGAACATAAGTAAGCATGCAAAATTATAGAACATAAAATATCAGGATACCAAGCAGTAGCCATGTTATGTACATAACAAGAAAGATCAATCATGCATAAGCATTGATTATGAAACACTTTCCAACTGAAATGTAATTTCATTTAAAAATTTCTAAAATGGGATTCATTCAGTGGTAATATCTTTTACATTATCACAGTACTACAGTAATTTATTATACTTAAATACTTAAAACTGTATCGAAATATAAATCATCTGATTCTTTATGCAAAATCAATGGATATTTCATTCATATAACTTGTATTCCAGACTCCAGAACTAAATAATTTTGTGTGAAAAAAATTCAGCAATTCTTATGTAATTCATCTTACAATCGCTTGAGATATTTGCATTCTGCATATGTTAAAATTAGGCTTCCTTGAAGAAATAATAGAAGTTTAGGGATCATTTAAAATCACAACTATTGTAATTGCATAGGCACGGAATTTAGATACACAGATAATACACAGATAATATATATGTGTATGTGTATGTACTCAAAGTATTGGAATCGTGCCGAAGATCGGAACTCGAATTTTCAAAGGATCTACACGTTTTGGGACTTCTAGAACACGAAAAAACTACTTTTAGGAAGACGTCTGTGTGTGTAAGGGTGTATCTGTGTATGTTTCTGTGTGTCTGTGTGGATATTACATCCACTCTAATTGAAAAACTAATGGACCGAATTTCATACAATTTGGTAGGTGTGTTTTTTGTGGGAAATCCTGATGTTCATTAGATTATAGTACGATTCGTAATAAAAGAATCTGCCTTCTTTGCGAAATGGCCGCAGAAATTGCCTTTATCCACTCTAGCTAAAAACTAATGAACCAAATTTAACAAAATTTGGAGTATAATATTTCAATAACCTACAAGTGATTTATATACCAAATTTAACAAAATTTTGTATATAAATCATTTGTAGGTTATTCTACTACTATTCGGGAAAAAGGAACGGGCTATTTTTGCGAAATGGCCAGCAAAAATCGTTATATATAAAAATAAAAGACTACGTGTGCTCAATTATATCAATTAAATTCCTATTTTATATGTGATTTTTGACAACAAAAAGAATAAGACTAACCCCATTACTCTAGGACTAGCCGTTCTTGAGATATTCTAGTTTTTTCGCGTTTTCGCTACGCCACCTTTGACAATAAGTCCAGCTATCAAATGAGAACCAAATTTAAGTTTAACGTGTAAATTCAATGTCATTTAAAATACTTATGTTGTGCAGATAAACACAAATTATCATTGAATAAATAAAGAGAACGAATATGAGTCTGCAGGGAAAGACATGTGCTGTCCACATCAGAATTTTTAACAATATTACACCAATGATTTATAGAAGTGAACGGGGATTATTTTCAGGCCATTTCGAAAAAAATGTATGATCTATATTTAAAGATCCATCAAATTTTTGTCGAATAAAATGTTCAACAAATTTAAGCTGTGTACCAAATTTTAACTCTCTAGGACGTAGGAAAGTGCATTTAAAATGCCATCAATTAAATTTATCATGAAGAGTTATATAAAATTTTAAAAAAATGAAAAATTGTTATCTACCAAATTATTTTAAAATATAAAGCCACTCCCATATGCAAAACGTTTAAACAAATGGAGAGATATTTATAATATAATATCTCTCTCTTTTCTTTCTGGAAGATATTCCAAAGTCAGAATTTAATTGAATTTGTTTTTTTCCCTATATTAAATAATTTTTTTAATTATAAAACTACTTAACATATTTTACTGAATTTTTTTTTATATATTCTATGGGATAATGTGAATATTTCCTAAAAATTTCGAAGCAATTCGTGAATTTTAAATTTACTTAAAAAATGTTTGAAAAATTAGGTCCCATAGGGTTCAATGTATTTCATTTTTTCAACCCGTGTTCAATAAAAAACTAATTGGGTGATATTATTTATTTATATTCCCATAGGTCCTACAGACCGTCTGAACAACATACTAAAATTTCATTTTGATAAACTCATTTTTACGGCAGTTATCGTGCTAACGGACAGACAGACAGACAGACAGACAGACAGACAGACAGACAGACAGACAGAATGAACAAAGTCATAAACACTTTTCAACTTTGTTGTAAAGTGTTAAAAACGAGCTTTTCTAAAATTGCTAGAAGTAAAAAAAATATCAATATCAGCAAAATATGTAAACATAAAAGAATAATCAATCATAAAGCATTAATTATGAAACACTTTCCAACTCAAATGGCATTTTATTTAAACATCTCTAAAATGCGATGCATTCAGCGCTGATATAATTTAAATTATAACAGTACAACAATACTTTAATATAGTTGAAAACCTAAAACTTCATCGAAAAAAGTGCACATTAGTCAAATGACGTCTTCGAAAAATAAATAGTCTGGCACTCTATTTAAAAGCAATGAATCTTTTATACATATCACTTTTATTCCAAACTCCAGAGCTAAATAATTTTACGTGAAAAAAATTAAGCCATTATTATACAAGTCATCTTACAATCACTTGTTTACATTCTGCGTCTAAACAAACCAAAACTAATCCAAAATTAATCTTCCAAAACTAATTGGGTGATATTATTCATTTATATTCCAATAGGTCCCACAGACCGTCTGAACACCATACTAAAATCTCATTTTGATAAAGTCATTTTTACGGCAGTTATCGTGCGAATAAACAGACAGACAGACAGGCAGAATGAACAAAGTCATAAACACTTTTCAACTATGTTGTAAAGTGTTAAAATTAACATGATTGTGCTTAGTACTAGTTTTGTGAAATACTTATTTTCGTCAGGTATTGGTAACAAGTAAATGGATCTCCTAGAAAATAAAATAGATTATTTCAAACTTTATAGTAGGCAATACTATTTTCTTCATTGTTTAAGAGACACTATATTACATTTTTGCTTAAGTTGATTAGTATGCATATATATATATATATATATATATATATATATATATATATATGATTTAGTTATAGACTTTATAATTATGTATTGATATAGAATTTATAATATTTTAATAAACTTTTAAACTTATTAATGTCTGAGATTAATTATTTTGCAGTAGATTGTCGATCCTCTCCTGAAATTTTTTGATCCAAAATTTCGGAGCCACTACAGATCAAGAACCCCCCCCCCCCCTCCTATTTATTAGTATTCCTGCCATTCTGACCAAAAGTTAGTCATAAATTTGATAGAATTATTAAAAATTTTTATTTTAACGAGATTTTTTTCTCCATTCAATAGAATTAAATGTCCTTGCTTTCAAAATCCAATTGAGAAAGCCAATTATTCCGACATTTATCAAATGTTTATTATTTCGGGCTATTTTATATAGATTAAGTAAAATGTGCTTTTAAGAATCGCTTAAGATATCGTAAAAACTATGTTTCAGAATAAATAAATAATTTAATGAATCAATGGAAATTTCAATTTGTTGTAGTACTAATTATAGAAAGTAAAACTTTGAACACATCCATTTATTGATTGATTATGCTAGATGTAATATAAACTTGAAAAAATTTTAAATTTGCTACAAAATCTGAAAAAAATTATTCAGGTATAGTAAAAAAAAGTTAAAAATATATGTAGATTTAACCGATTTACATAACGCATTATAACTTGCATTTGCGTATTATAATTCACGTACCTTCAGGCAAATACTTTTCCACTTTAGAAGAATAAAACGTACTGGATTATTAATAAGTAAAATACACTTTGTGCAAAAGATAAGGAATGTAAGCCACGTATATAAGCACAGCACAAATAACACAATAATGCAACATACAACTGTTTTAAGGACACACAGAATCCCCTTTGTAGGTATAAGAAAATCAACAAACCCGAAGTCCAAAAAAGAAATGGGCGCAAATAAAAGAAATATAGGGGATTATATTCCCAATACCTGGATTAAACTTTTGCTTACGGGTGGGATAACGTCTATCTCAAACAAAGAACCAAACGAAGAACAGTTCGATCCCCCTTTGCAAGCATTGGCGTCCTTTTAGGCCAATGTCTGCAGAGGGGGATTGAACTGTCTGGAATAGGGTATGACAAATACCTGTCTTTTCGAGAGATTCTTCATTTGAGGTAGATGCTGTCCCATCTGTAATCAAAGGGTTAAGAACTCAGTTGAGAAAGCCAATCGGAAATCCGAATGAAGAACAGTCGAGTCAAGTCGAAGACTTTCGGATTGGCTTTTCAATTGGCTATCTGAAGTGAGTTCTTAATTCAGCTCTTGGATGTCAAATATCCTCAGTTTTTTTATTTGGGTACATTCCTCTTTTGGACTTCGGATTTGTTGGTTCTCTTGCACTGACGAAGGGGATCTAACGTATCCTCGAAACAGCAGCTGTATGCTGCATTATTGTGTTATTTGTGCCTATATATGTTGTTAAAGTTCCTTGCACAGAATTAATACCTGAACTCAGCTATTATGGCTAAAAAAATCATCGAAATCGGTTATATGATTCAGTTCATATTTTGATTGGGAACGCTTTTATCGAATTTACCCTTATTTGTTTATGTATTAGATTGCAATCATATATAATGAATTTTATCGCAAGTAATTGTGTATAGTACAGTTACTTAATTAATCATACAGTATAATTTCAGAAACCCCGTCTTTTGCAATTTTTATTTCATTTATGAATGGATAAGGATACAACTGGTTTCAGAAACTATATAAGCAACAAAAAAAGCAGTTTCTGCAAGAACATCAATTAAGTTTATGCAATATAAATTAAACTTCGTCTGCTTCCGAAACCAGCTGCTGTCTTATTATTTTATCGTAAAATAATTACGTTTGCAATTTTGTTCGGTGAGAAAAATTTTAAATCCTTTTACAGGTATTTTTCATTCCTTCTGAATTTTCAGTCCTAAATCTTTCTAACGTTTTTCATTCCTCCTTCGTTTATCTTTTCAATTAGAATTTTCGTTAGGCACATATCTCCTTTTGGATCATGTGATGCAACTATTTATTAAAATTCACCTTCCCGCGCCTGTAGTAGTGTGGTTCTATATTTTTATTCAGAAGAAAGAACCTCACTTTTGCCTTCAAAACAGTAGTAGTATAAAACAGTAGTTTGAGAAAGATTTTTTTGTTTTCTATATTGCATTTATCTGCCTGAAATATCCATGGAAATTACAAACTCCACGTAGATAAATGATGCGGTAATGTTTCATATAAATACAGAATCGTATCCTATTAATAATGCATCATAATGTGGCCGTAAGTTCCGTCATACAGCTACTATACAGGCCATAGGCTGTTTAATGATTCACAAAACCTATAAAGCAAAGAATATTAAGGGGCAAAAATAAAAATATCCAACTATATACCACAAAGTTTACTTACATATTTTGTGTGAAATTTATTAAAATATAAACTTCATGAATAAATATATTATAGCTGTGTGTACGTTCTATGAACGGGATGTGCCTTCTTTTCTCAGGGGAACTTTAGCTGAATTTTTCCCAAAACAAAAATAGTATGATATGGGCAGAGCACGATTTCTCCAGACTAAAATTAATGTTATCCTTTCTTTATTCTTTATATATATATATTAAGAATTTTAATTTATTTGTATTATAAATACCAAAGATTGCTCATTTACTGAAAATGGTCTGTAGAGCAAATGTGAAAATAAAATGATCTGAAGTGAAAATTTGATGAACGTAATCCCTTAACTACACCCTAAGATTAAAATTTATTTTAAGTGTTATAAATCATATACGTAATACAGGTACTTAAGGTACTAATCCCCTTGTTCCCTGCATAAACGCATTAAATATATATATATATATATATATATACCTTGTGGTCAGAATTAAAACACTCCCACTCTGAGCTCTCTATACATCGAACTACTCAGTGTAAAGGCTCCAAAATTGTTGAACCTACTATTCAAAGCATGGGGAAAGGGATTACGTGAAAAAAACTAGTTCCAGACACACCGATAGGTGGCGCTATACAACAGAAAATATGCTATAAAGACACAAAATAATCACAAAAAAACAAACACATGCGATATGGAATTTTTCCTTTTTAATTTCTTTTGCTGATATGAAAAAAAAGAAGATAAAATAGTGAGGAAACTTAAACTGTCATTGTAACTGCAATTTCGCACTGTAAGCACAAAAATTTGCATAAACCCTTGGTTTGCAGCTACTATGTTCTGGGCATAAAAGGGGATAAAACTGGGAAATTTTCATTCTTATTAGCGATGGCTGTCACACTGCCGGAACGCGCTTTGCTTGTGAAGTTGTTTCATGAAAACAAAGGACATGCTGCAGCTGCACTTTGAGAGTTTCGTCGACTTAAGAATTTGCGCAAAGGACCATTACTTCCACAAGCTCTCATGACAATGAACGTTCGATTCGAGAAAACTGGACATCTTGGAGTTCAGCCGGGTCGAGGACGCAAATCGACTCGTTCAGATGTCGTTGACGATGTTGTCACCACTATTGTTGACCAATCAATGGATAACGTGTTAGGCTGTAGTAGTGCACTTGGAGTGCCACGACACTTGGGTGTTACCTACAGCATAGTGCGGAACGTACTGAGAAATATGGTGCATTTTTTCCCCTACAAACTTAGTCACAATCACCACTTGCTGACCATTGACAAGGAGAAGCGACTGACCTTTATACAGACATTTCTGGCTAGAGTTGAAGTGGATGCATCGTGGCCATGGCAGATTCCATGGAGCGAGGAAGCGCATTTCCATCTAAGTGGAACAGTCAACACCCATAACTGTCGCATTTGGGACACGGAAAACCCTCGTACCTTCCAAGAGATTCCACTTCCCTCACCGAAAGTTACAGTCTGGTGTGGATTCACAGCCACATTCATTCTTGGACTATTCTTTTTCGAAGAAGCTACTGCCAATGGCCCTGTGACATGCACCGTGACGGCCAGGAGGTACAAAAACAAGCTCGAAAATTTTGTTGTACCCCAACTGCAACAGCACCAATGTCTTGATTCAATTATCTTTATGCAAGATGGAGAGCCTCCACACATTGGACTCTGTGTACAGCAGTTTCTTCGACAACATTTTACTAATGGTAGAGTAATTAGTCATAAGTTTCCGACAACCTGGCCATCTTGTTCTCCAGAACTTAATCCCTGTGATTTTTGGCTGTGGGGATACTTAAAAAGTCTGGTTTTTCGAGGGCGTCTTTTAATCTTGGCAGATTTGAAAGACAGTATCACTCTGCATGTGAGAAGCATCTCAATCGGCCAATTACGATCCGCAGTTGAACAAGTTGTCCACAGCCTGCAGATTTTACATCTTGAAGAAGGGAACAATATTGAGCAGCATTCCCTGCATCGATAAGGTCCTTGTGATATGAATGTTTGGTACGTTCGAATGAAATGTGTTACAAGTGTTTATTTTGTGTATTTTCAGCATATTTTCTGTTGTACAGCGCCACCTATCGGTGTTTCTGGAACTAATTTTTTTCACGTAATCCCTTTCCCCATGTCTTGAATAGCAGTTTCAACAATTTTGGAGCCTTTACACTGAGTAGTTCGATGTATAGAGAGCTCAGAGTAGGGGTGTTTTAATTCTGACCACCCGGTATATATATATATATATATATATATATATATATATAATTAATTTGTACTTGGAATGATTATTTATTTGAAAACATGCGTTTTTATTAATACTTTACAACAAAGTTGAAAAGTGTTCATGACTTTGTTCATTCTGTCTGTCTGTTCGTTAGTACGATAACTGACGTAAAAATGACTTAATCAAAGTGAAATTTTAGTATGCTGTTCAGACGGTCTATAAGACCTAAATGAATATAAATGAATAATATCACCCAATTAGTTCCAATTAGTTTTGGATTGAACCCGGGTTGAAAAAATGAAATACATTGAACCCTATGGAACCTAATTTTTCAAACATTTTTTAAGCGGATTTAAAATTCACAAATTGCTTCCAAAATTTTAGGTAATATTCAAATTATTCCATAAAATATATAAAAAAATTTCAGCAAAATATATGCAGCAGTTTTTTAATAAATATTAAAATAATAATTACACATCCTATGTGAAGCGGTCACATGACCATGATATGAAAAGATCACGTGACCCACTTCAAAATGTAATACGGCATCCATCTTGTCGTGGCATCTATCATCTCCTTGATACGGCATCCATCATCTCAAAATCGTGATTTTTAAAGTTCTTTTTAATTCATATTGAGTGTTGTATTCGCCCTCAAACCTCTTTATTTTTGCCTAAATTCTGTGCATCTACATACTGAAACAACGCAATTACAATGTATTTGAGTTTAAATGATAATCCAAATTTGATTATTTCTACAACGAACCCTATTTTTCACTTATGTAAAATGTAAACAGCAAAATATATAGTATGAGTTGTATAAGAATTGCTGTATTTTTTTAACGCAAAAGTATTTAGATCATGGAGTCTGTATAGCTGATATATATGTATGAAATATTCATTGATTTTACACAGAGAAGGAAGATTTTTTCGATGAAGTTTTAAGCATAGAGTTTAGTTGCTTGTAGCTCCATGGTCTTAAATTTTTAAATAAAATAAATTATTTTAGTACTGTGATGAATGAAATGAATGGGAAAATGTTATGAATGAAATGCTGCTTTTATAGAGAGAGTCAGGCATGTTATTTTTTCTGTGACGTCATTTGAATGAATTTCAGTTGTTTTCGATGAAGTTTTCAAATATAATACATTTTTTTAGTATTATGATGATTTTAAAAATATTTCTGAGGAATGTATCGCATTTTAGAGATGTTTAAACCAGGCAATGTATATTTCAATGCCGTCATTTGAATGAAGTTCAATTTTTTCAATGAAGGTTTAAGTTTTCAAATATAATAAAAAATATGTAGTATTATGATAAGTTTTAAAATATTACTTAGGAATGTATTGCATTTTAGAGATGTTTAAATAAAGTTGGAAAGTGTATCATAATCAATGCTTTAAGCATGATTGATCTTTCTTGTTTATTTACACATAGTAGTTGCAGTTTTATACCATGTTTTCTGATTTGGAGGTTGATGAATATTACGAACAAGAGGTTTCAATTTAACCCTTTCGGGACGGCGGCATTCCGAAACTACCGTGGCCCAAAGGACGAAACGCTTCGTTTCCGAAATGTGCGTAAAAGACGGCTACTTTTTTGCGCTAAGCCTTACTCTCGAAAAAAATTCACTAAAAATCACCCGTTCAACACAGCATTCTACTTTTTTCAGGAAGAAAGGAAATACTTATTTTCTATTTGATGTATATTTTTATTCAAATTTTCTTTTATCAAAATATTAAAAATTTTAGTGTATATATGTTTTAGGTACAGATGGATAATTCTTTGGCATGTCCTTCCGATTTTTTAAAACTGTACCACATATATGCGTATTCTTAGACAACAAATACTTTGCAAGTACAGGAGAGGTAAAAAATTTTTCCAAATACAAAGTATATCCTTTTCCTGAAAGTTCACTTAGAAGTGTTTTCACAACGCGTTCTCCATACCCACCATCAGAGCTTGATAATCCCGTGTCCTTTCCAGTATACACAAGGAAATTCCATTTATGGCCTCATTCCGATTCTGACGATTTATATATTTTTATTCCATATCTGGACCTTTTCGATGGGATATATTAACGAAATCCCAGCCTTCCTTTCCATGAAAACATAAATAGCCTAATCATTTCATTGCCGCACATTCCTTTCCCCCCCACCCGCTAAAAAAAAACCTCTCTTATATTCCTCTAATTCAACAACCAAATCAATAAAAGACAAAATCAGTACGAGACCCGGAACTCAATTATAAAATTGTTGATGCTACGAGAAGTGCTATGTTTACTTTACAGAACCATGTGTTTCACCGCTCCAAATGGAGAAATAATTCATTGGATTCTCCTTGTGCCAAGGTCAAACATCTACAAAATACATTTAAGTTGCTTCCACGGGCATTTAGCGCCATCTAGGAGACAAATACATTCAAACTAAAACGTTCCACATAGAAACACCCATACGTGCCAGTCGTCCTTTAGGGTAAAATTTCCTCCGGCCCGCGGGAGTGCCGTTCGTCCTTGACTGCAACTTCACAGCTGGCGCGTATGCGTGCCACTCGTCGCGAAAGGGTTAATGTTGTGCCCATCTCTTGCATATGTCGATATATTCAATACAATTTTCTTTTTCAATGCGTAGTTTCAATATGTAACATTCATGTTAATTACATCAGACGCTCAGTAAATCTAACAGTAAATCTGATTAACATGAATGATCCAATTAAATAATTTGAAATTTCTTAACATGGTGTAAATTGCATAAAAAATGAACCTCACAAAAAACTTCCCTCGTAGCAATCTCATATTTGGCCATTATAGTATATCTTAACGTATCATTTAAAATATTTTCTATGTAACACCAATATTGGGAATATATTGGCCCCTAAAATTGGCTAGACGTAGTATTGGTATTACGTAGGAAATAGTTTCTATATATATTGGCAACAAATACTAGCATGTCAATATTGGCTCTAAATGGTCATTTGGCTCTAAATGGCCATTTTAGGCCAATATTCTATTCCAATTGTCAAAATATTCCTATTTCATACTGATCCACAATTGGGTCTATATTGGCTGCCAATATCGGACCAATATTTGTAAACTACTACGGCTATATGTTGAATTTTGCGAAAAGTGATTTTGATTTGAAGAATGCTTCTTCTCTATACATATGTACTATCTACAGATAGGAATACATTATCAATAATTAAATTCAGGCCCCAATTTTAGAAGGAAATGTTCGATTGGTATTGTCGTGACGGAATTCGTCACTCTTTTGTAAATTATATAATTACGATATTTTTTAAACTTTTATATTGATATTTAATTAATCTGTGTCCCGGAACCCTCATGTCATTGTATATATTTTACCATATTTAAATTTATCTGAATCTGTATTGAATTGTGGCCATTTTTATTTCATAATAATTCTTTCACACTCGAGGAACAACGACCGTTATTCAAGGTCGCACTTGTTTGCTGGTGGAGACAGTTGTCTCCATTTTTTCGCTATGTTGGGTGATGCAATCTTGTGCTGGATTTCGTGTTGTTCTGCACGTGCCTTGAACTTTGTCGTCTGAAGGGGCGGATCCCTGGATATATTTGAAATGGAAGCATTTTTGGATTGGCTGAGAAGAGAAGGTGTGAGACCCTTGTAAATATCAATTGGCCGGGCTCTGGATCCGCCTGGAATGTTTAAAAGCTGAGTGAATCTTGATTTTGGGCTCTCTCCCTGGAAACATCTTCGAACCCACGTCGGCTCGGGACTTAACCCTCAGGTTGAGTTACCCTGCTGTAGGGCTCGGGGGAGACGCCACTGCCGCTACCATCGCCACTACATTGACTGGGACTTCGCTGATGCCGAGCCTCGTCGCTTGCTGCCGCCGTTGACCGTCCGGGAACCTCCTGTTCCGGATGCCTGCAGCCGCTTCGGATGAAGTCCGTGATGAAGCCTGAGCCCTGTGCGGGTCGTTAATCGTATACTACGTGCCTGCCTGCGGCCTCTCCTTGGTCGGGGAAGATTTCTCCCCGAGGGAACTCGAGCGGATGTGTTGACTTCATCTTTTCTGAGTCCTTCCAGATATGGAGGTAAGCGACCCTTTTCGGTAATTGGAGGCTGCTGCCTCGTCTGACCTGTGCACCGGCGGACAGAACCTCCTGATGTATTCTCAAGATCTTCTGAGCTAAATTGTAATTAAATTAATTCCCTGAAGTAAAATAATTGAATTTAAGTAAATTAACAGTCAAGCCTTAAGCGTTCCTCGAGTGTGTCTTTCTCTCCATGACCGTGCCATAAGTGTTATCATTGAATATGTGAAATTGATATGTAATTAATGATTTATAGAATTGATATTTAAATTCCGGCAAAGATCCGATGATTTTTGGTAGAAGAGGTCCAGTGGTTTAGAGTTGATTACAAATCAGAAATTGTATTTGATGTGCTAACTCCATTCTTAAGTAATTAATAAATTTGGATAAGAAATTAAATTGTGTTTTTATTTATGTAGAAATTGTGTTGATTTATGTATTTCAGCTTTTGGATGAGTTCTTAAAGGTAAAGGTATTTTTCCTGTTTATTTTGGATTTTGGTTGGGTTTCTCCGCAGGTCATCAATTGAAATTTTTCCAATTGACGGGAGGTGTGTTTAGAACCTGGGTATAAGAAATTTCTCTGAGAAAGTTAGACTTTCTCGGTCAGCCATGTCTGGCGGGAATCCGCTGCGACGTTTGATGCCCTCGGAATTCCCGTCTTGACAGTATTATCATACTTACTTGCATAAGCATCCACCTTTGCTCATGTTGCCCTATTCAGCAAAATATATGCAATGACGTTTTATGCTGGTACAGAAATACATTCCATTAATATTGCAACAGAGGTTGATAGTAAGTGTCCCATTACTGAAGCACTAGCGGAGAAAATAGACTATTTAATATTTATTGCAATCTATGATCTTCATGCGAAAGGTAAAGATATTTTCTCTCCTTACGCTATATAACACAACTTTTTATACCTTCAGGATATTTTCTACACATCTTTTGGATATTAGTAAGTTTTTACTTTTTCATGTTATTGTAAAAATATATTGCATTATCTCCGAAAATTCCAAATTCTAGATTTTGATGGTAATGAATTAAGACATCTTGACACATTTTGAACACTTTTGAAAAAAGTAGGTATCCCTCTTAATTGCAGAAGCAATTACAATGGAATACACTGTGATACAATAGTGATAAAAGGTATTACATATTCTACAGTATGCAAAATCGACAATATGACGCTAGCATCAGACATGAAGATGCTATATTTTTATGTTGGGGCGGATAGTTATTCATGGCCAAGAACTTTAATCATCACCTCATGGCACGCGAGTTTCACGGACTCAAGCAAAGCTGCAGGGGCTATAGATTATTCTCGAATGAAGCTCTGCCTAAGCTCATCAGGTCCACTTTCTAGAAAACCATTTATTAACCTCAAAATTATTAAGCTGTTGGGTATTTCTTCTGAAACTCTTTAAAGACAACTCTTTAAGGAATAGATATAGAACTACTGCTCTAAAATAAAAATTATTTTACTCTGAAAAATTGCCGTGTTCAGCCATGGATAAAAAACGAGGTCTGTAAGGATTACCTGCCGTATTAAAAACATTAGAAGATACTTTTCATATACTTTCGAAGGTACATTAGTACCGCGTAGCGAAGAAAAACATCTAGTATTTATGTTTCTACTGCACATTATTTAATTTTAAATTTGGATATGCACAACTTTTTAGAAGAATTCGTTGACATAAAGCAGCTGAATATATCTCAACAAAGACATAAAGCAGCTGAATACATCTTAACATACATGAAGCAGCTGAATACATTTCAACAAAGCTATAAAGCAGCTGAATACATCTCAACGAAGACTTAAAACAGCTGAATATATATCAACAAAGCCATAAAGAGCTGAAAACATCTTAATAAAGCTATAAAGCAGCTAAATACATCTCAACAAAGACATAAAGCAGCTGAATAAACCTCATCAAAGACATAAAGCAGCTGGACGTATTTGCTGCAGCTTAACAAATTGTAAAACGAATGCTTATAAAATGCTACATTTTTAGCACTATGATACTAATTGTGGTAAACCTGGGCGTAATACAAATATGGAATATGAATATATAAGAAAATCCAAGAGACACGCTTGATATGCTCCGGGCAGCGTTCTTCTCATAATGGATTGAATGGTTTTGCTTGTTTAACAACATTTAAAGTCACCTGCACAGTAAATGCCTGATACTTTTACTGTAATGATACGGATACTGTACTGATTTACTGTACTGATACTGATTTACAGTACTGTTACTTACAGGTAGCTGTAAGTTACAGTACTGTAAATCAGTATCAGTACAGTATCAGTATTGATTCGTTTGTTCTAATACTTAAAACAAACGAATGGTAAGTAGATATCATCGAGTAAATATACACCCAATTTCGTGCATATTTAGGCCTCGGTGTTTGTTATTTGTCTATCATCTCCTCTTTCACAACCGAAGGACTGTCAAAGCTGTCATGATGTCTATATTCATAGTTCATTTGCATTGTCTTCAGGAAAGGGAATTTGATAACACGGGATTTGTAAATTATAGTAGATTATAAAAATAAGCCTATGGATTGCCGTGAGAGCAAGTTATCACAAAAATCAAATTTTTTTATAAATCTGACACTGTATTTAATTGTCTTAATTCGCAGCAATAATCATGTAGTGGGTATACAGCAATTAAATTATACTAGGTGTTTTAAACATTTTGTTTAAACGCCCTAACTTCTTGCACAATTAACAACTTTAATTGGACTTTCTAACACTATATCACTTATATGAACAAATGAGTCATGTCCGTATTCATTAACACTGTTATAACAATATCTCTCAAAATTTAGTCTACTCCCCCCTCCATTGAAGGTAACAGTTATATGCAATGGACTGATTTCGGGAGTAGAAGAAGGAAAACTATTCAAAATAGATAAGACAAAACAACCACTCTGGTAGATGCAGAAAAATATCTGTCAGCAGTCAAATGCTCAGATGACTGAAGAAAGGTCGAAATCTGAAAACAACGAAAAGAAAAAAAAATCAAGGTCATGTGAATAATGTACAACCCATTCAAATTGCCATGCACATTTGCATTCCAGAAAGGATATAATTGCATACTTTAACAAGCAGTGCATGCGTCACTGTGTCACAGACTCTGATGGTACGGCTTTTCGACATATATTTATTGCCTTCTATATACGCGTTTCGCGCGCTCTTGCTGTCAATTTCTACTCACTGTACAATAGTCTGAAACTTTTTAATTGGCTTTTTTCGTCTATTTTTCTTAACTGTCAAGTTCTTGAAACTTACTTTCTAAATTATCCGTTAGGAAGCCAGTACCACTCTCATCTGGTTCGCCATGATCACTTTACTATGCATAGACTTAACGTATACACTCATGTAATTTTCCTTACAAAGTTTATAGTATGCCTCAGGACATTCATAAAGGAATGCTTATAAACGTTATTTTTGAGTCTACAGGTTAAATAAAGAAACTTTTCTAAAATAAATTTAGCACTTTCCTATTAATGCAACGCTACCGTATTGAGAGTTTTATAAGATTCTTGCTTTAATATTTATTGCCTTTTACGAGAAATAACAGCAGATTTCTCCATTAAACCGCGATTTTTCATATTTGATATTCCTCGGCCGACGTGCATAAATATTTTATTTCTTTATGAATAAATTTATACATAAATACCGTGAAACAACTTTTTACATCACATATGCTAGTATTTATTTATATCTTGTTGAACTATCATTCGCGAAGGCTCTTGTACAGATAGATAGATCACTTCGCGTCTGTTTTATTAGCCGCTGAATGTTTTAAGAGCATTGGAATAATACCCAACATTAATCATCAGGGAATTTAGGTTTCATGATGTTCTTTGCTTGATCAGCTAGAATTGTCGCGTCTCAAGTAACATGAAAAAGGTGGGAGATGTTAAATGGATAACACATGTTGTTTACAATAAACACGTATTTTCAATATCTTCTTTAATCGTCACAGATTCTGGTGGCTCGTAAATTGTTTGGCGTAATTTATTTCAATATAAGGGACAGAAAATGTGATTCTCGGGGTAGTTTTGCTTTTCATAAAACGAGATACACGTTATTTAGAATCAATATCTTTAAATGAACTAATGTAGATATATGTTAAAAAGTCATTCTCAGGTTAAAATATGAAGAATGAAGCTCCATAATAATCTATATAATAATTTTCAAACGTATTTTTGGTTTCCCAAACCCTCTAGAAACCCCCCGGCAACCCAAAAGCAGTGACGGATTAATACATTCCGGGGCCCCTATGCACATTTTAATTAGGAACCTCTGTGAATTTTTAATGATTTTTGAAGGAGTTAACGACTTATTTTCAGTAATGGTTAAAGTTAAGTTATTTCAGAAAATAATAACGTTTATGCATTTAATAAACATTTTTATAATATAATATTATATAAACACAATAATACATATACAATACTTTTTAGATTTTAGAAGAGGCAAATTTGCTAATTAATTCTGAAAAAAATAATAATCTTGAGTTCAATTTATATTCAATATATTAGTTTAATAAATTTAAGTTCAATCTATATTTATTTAGGTTCAATGCACTTTAGCATTCATGTTCAATGCGTGACCCCCAGGCATGTGTATCATATGCCTTATGGGTAATAAACTATTGCTTAGATTTGCATAAGACTGTTTTTACACTTGTATAATGAACCAGGGCATATAACCTAACGAAGCCTAAGATTCGATTCCCTCTTTGCATGAACTACAACCCCCCCCCCCCCCAACCCAACTCCGTTAACCTAGAAGGCTAAAAATTTACTCACATAGTGTCGTCTACGGAACTGAACCTAATAGATTAGGACTTTCGATTTCTTCCTATGGGCTGGCCAAATAGATGGAGAGAGGTCAAAAAGTCTCAGAAATCCACCGGTGAACTAGAACGCTGAAACATTTCTCACTTGGATTATATGTAAGTGTTGATGCTATAATTAGACCCATTTACGATTCAGATGACTGTTTTTAATACCAAGTGTCATGCATTGCTACACAAAATAAAGAAATTGAGACTTATTTTTCATATATTAAGAACTTACATTAAGAAACTGAGTAATGAACTAGTAATGAAGTATAGTACAGTTCATTCCCTATACGATAAAACTGCAGTTCACTACTTTCATCACTACAGCATTTATCGCTCAGCGAACTGGATCGCACCCTAAAAGGCAACATCGCCACATTTGCTCTCATGCCTAAACCGTCCCTTCTTTTTTTATGAACAATTCAAAATAAAATCTTATACATTTAAAAGTAATATATTTCTCAGAATTCTTACCTCTAGAAAAATATATATCTTCCAAAAATTCAAATTGACAGACAGTTTTGAAAAACCACAGCAATGTCTCCTATTTGTCAGACAGAATCATCTGTTGGTGCCACACTTAAGAAATTGCATATTTAATCCCATATATGACAGTTAAAGCCGCTATGCCGAGTTTAAGATCTGAACTACAATGGGAATTTTGAACGTATATACAGTATTATAACATTTTACAGCGTTATGAATTTTTAATTACTATACTACTAATGAGGAAAAACTTAAACAATTAAGCACAAAGTGATAAAAACACATTTGTTTTATTCATTTATGCTTATTTACGTTGTTTGAGTTTCCCCGTATCCCTTGCACAAAGTGTTTTATTAATATTACTAATGGTTGAAAACTTGTAGAAATTAATATTAACCAAACTGGTACATTATGTAAGAAAATCCCTAGTCTGTTTGCGATAAGTACTTGGCGATGAGTTTGGTGACAATAGCAATGAATTTGTTTCAATTACGCTAACTTTGGCTACATTTTTCCAAAGTAGCCAAATTGCTAATTATTTAATATCTTAGAAAATCAAATTTAATTCCTTTGACAATTCTTTGTCCGCTATGTGACAATGCGTTTTGTGAGAGTTGTAAACATACTATTATCCACAATATATTGAGTTACACTACTAGTAGAAGGAAATTTCTAACCATAACAGACAGTTGTAACTAAACGTTTATCGCTTTGACTTTCAAGTATATACGTAAATGTAGGGTGCGATTTCAAGACAAAGTTGAAGAGCTTTGAAACGGAATATATGCACGTAGCGGTACGAATTCTGATTTAAACTTTACATCTCTGTCAAATTGACCTTTTAATATCCCTTTACACATTAAAAGAAAATTAGAGAAAAAATAAGGAAACCATCGTTTCCAATACTAGAATCGTGAAGTAATTAATCGGAGTATTGAATGTTAATAATTGCGTTTTCATATCAAATATAATTGAGGACCGCTTTCGCGCTTATTAAGCTCGCCATCATGGAACAACCTTCAACTAAAATTATAGCAAACAAACTTCTTATGTGTCATAATTAAGCGAACCTTTTCGTTGAAACTGAGTAGAAGTTAATTGGATAGCATTATTTCTATGACTGTTTGTATCCATCCTGAATAAAAGTGATGTAAGGGTGCTATTTTCTGCAGAATGTATCGCAATTCTAACTTTAGAAATACCTGTTACCGACGCGTTCTGTGGCTATCAAGTATTTATATAAAAACAATATATATGTCATCCTAAATTACAGCTCGGATCCTTCACGCTGCATGACAGCTGTGTGTATAATTATACAATATAGAACTTTGTAAAGATTGTGCCTTTAGCTCAAATGGAATTGATCATTATGAAGTATGTAGCTGGATACTTAAATAATGATCATGTAAAAATGGCACAACTTCAAAGTTTTGTCTTACTTCAAAATTGTCTTACAGTCAAGGGAAAACACACAGACCAAGTTATTAACAACACACATAACTAATAAAGCAACTGGCTGTAAAGTTAAAGAGGACTGTATACTGTGGGAAAGGAAATAGAATTATAAAGCTTAACTTTATAATTAGCATTAATTACTATTAATCATCATCTTATCTTAACATTGCCGTAAATTCTCATATTAGTGGACTTATTATTAAAATCGTACATTGCTAGTTGTGCCGCTATATAAAACCCAACAATTATTTAACTTTCGTGTGAGTCCTGTAAAGGAATTATTAATTATTATAATCCTCATTGACTGCATCATTTAAACATTAACAATAAAGCATTTATTAACAACATGAATCTTAAAAAAATAATTAAATTCAATTACACTATTTAATTATATTATTTCAGCGGAGGGGACATATGTGACCAAAACGGAAAATCCTAAATAGTGGTTAGGACCAGATATCATTTTCAATGGGCACATACCTTCAAGTCTGTCTTGGACTTTGTCAGCATCTGTATTTAATGCCGTTCATTTACTGCATCAACTCTTGGTGTAATGCTCCCACACGTAAATTCGTTGAACATATTGTCTGCTGTAACTCTGAGCACGCACTTATTTCATTCTCTGAGTATATCAATTCATATCGCTGTAGTATCTGCACAAGTCATAATGTCAAAGTTATCTGTTCCAAGTCATGTTAGTATCCCTTTCTTCTCTAGTCTGCTCTTAAATCAAATCTTCCTAATTGTCTGCTTGATTCTCTCTGGTCACAGGCTGTGGTTCCCTCGTTGGGGGGGATCAACTCCCCCTTTTCTTCTATTTGCCGCATTGAGTTTGACGTAACAATCTTCTTTTTTATCGGTTACTCCTTTAACCAATGGAACCATTCCACATCTCGTAAGGCCCAGCTCAGCCCCTCTGTCATGGCCCCTAAATTTATGGTCTTCTGACCTTTAGGTTCACGGGATTATAAACTCGATGCCAGCCAGACTGTAAGTATTGTTCGCCGTTATGGCCACCATTGGAAATTTAAGACCGCTCCTCTTAGAGCTAACGAACACTCATAACTACTACGCACAAGTACATGCACCTGCTCAAGTTCAAATCAAGTTCTCTCTTACCCGAACAGTAACTTTATCCTGTTCTATTACAGGATTGCAGAAATTGTTAGCTGGTTCAGGATCAACCTATATAACCAACACAGTTGAGGTTGTTAATTTAATGTAAAACGTAAATTAAGTGAAATCATAACAAAAGTTTATATAGATCTCACAAATTGTAGACAAAATTTACAAAGTAAGCGTAGAAAACTTTGATAAGTAGAGCACGGAACTCCCTCGGAAACTTTGGCTTATTTTTGCTGTAATATATTTACGTTACATACAATGGATAAACCGGATAGCGAATCTTGCCTATGTTCTATTAAAATCCCCCTAGTTCTCCATATATTTTCTGTGAAACGCATCTAAAATTTGAATCCTTCCATTCAGCTAAATTTGACATCCATTCTCTGTTGAAACAAAGACGGAATGTCGAATAGAAGTTTTAACCCAAGTTCGGCGAGCGAAGACCATAAATCATTTAGGACATAGGAACGCTTTGCGAAATGACAAATACGAAATGTTTAATTTGAATTGCGGAACAGCAATTATTAACTAGATTGTATCTGAGGAGTAAATATAAATTGGAATGGGATAAGAAATCCGGAATTTCGTTCATTTGGTAGTAATTAATTTTTCCTCGCTTAATTTTTTCTCTCTTAAAGAGAAAAAAATCTTTTTTTTTTCTGATTTCAAACCGCCACATAACCTGGACTAAAAATCCTGAAAAATATCAAGAATTTGACGAATGTTTTTCGACTTTTGAGATGTTCTATAAACTGGAAGTACTATTTTGCTCGATTTTTTTTTAAATGTTCTACAGAGAATACTCAATAGTTACAATTGCAGTTTCCTTAATAATATTAGTAATTTTAATAGTTTAATAGTTTTTCCTGCATTAGAGTTTAATTGGTTTTCTTGTTTATGAAACCCTTGAACATTTTATTTTATAATCTATCGAATCTTACGAATATTTATTTCATTTTGTATCTAATTAGAAAGTTTGTATTTGGTTCTTATTAATACTTATTGTTTCCTTGAATAAATCTGAACTATAGAGATTTTCCATCTCGTTCTTGCATTCTAAACTAAACTCATCAATCCAGATATTATCCCATGACAACATACAATTTGTCAACATATCAATCTAGTGGATGAGTTTGATGTTTTAATTTAATTTCAGTTTATACATACTATTTTAAACTGAATTACATGTGTTACGAATTTCAAGGTACACATTTCCAGTCTTGACTATACTACTATTACTGTTTAAAGTATAAACATCGTTCTTCGTTAACCATGTTCAAACAAAACATCATAAATGTGTAAGAGAAACGAATATTATTAACAGATCATTTAATTAATTTTAAAAATATCCCTTATTCTAAATTTGGAACAAACGCTTTCCAAATCACTGCCGTCTATGGTAATTAATATTTCACGGTTGAAGCAATAGTCCATTTCACTTCATAACGTATAGTGCCCAATCGCGCTTAGTGCCCAATCACGTATAGTGCCCAAAGAATATTTATCACGAATATATCTTTAAAACACTAATTATTTACAGCGTAATAAACAGGTTATAAATTCGGAAAACTACTACAAATACTACAAGTAATGTCGTCTTTATTAGTTTACTAGCAGTATAACCGTTTTCCGTACGGACTATATGATATAAAGAAACTTAGAACTCACAATTTTGCTCAAATTCCTATAATTTTTAATGGGATTGTTAAGCAAAAAATTCTATTGAAATATTTAATTTAACTTCACCTAAAAGAATTATAAGAATATATTTTCTCGCTATACAACATTATCTTCACAGGCAGGTATAAAACATTCTGGTCCTGCTTGTAAATATATTTACAAAAATAATGGGCAATTCCATCAATGAAAGCGCACTGAAATTTCATCAATATTAGCCAAAATGAAAACTCTAACATGGTATTAGAAGTACTAATTTTTTTCTCATTCAAGAATTGGATAAACGCAATATATGTGTAATTGATTAAACACAATATATGTGTAATTGTCTAAACACAATACACGAAGGTAGGCTGAAAAGTAATGTACACATGCTTGTAGAGCGCGAACGAAATGACCTTCAGAAGCACGCCAGGTGGCTTGTGGAAGTAACATTCCCCCTCAATACGCATGCGCAGGTTTGAGGTCGTAGCGTTCATCCAGTGTATTTCGAGAAGCGGAAATATGGAGACGTGTTCTGGTGCTATGTTAACGCGAATTAAACAGCGTGCTGTTATCAAATTTTTAACTGCTGAAAAAGTGACTCCTACTGAGATTCATCGTCATTTAAAGGCTGTTTATGGTGAGGATGCTGTTTATAGGTCTACTATAAATCGATGGGTAATAAAATTTCGTGGATGCGAGCCTGGAAACACTACCATCCGCAAAAATAACTTCTTTTGACTGTGTTTTGGGATGCTCACCGAGTTTATGTGACCGATTTTCTGGAACGAGGGGCAACGGTAAATTCTTCTCAGTACATACAGATTCTAAAATACCTCCGACGTCGAGTTTGTCGTTTTAGAGGCAGCCTGGTGCCAATAATCTTGCAACATGACAACGCTCGTCCACACATCTCGCGCGCAACTGGAGAGGCTCTGCGAAACCTGAAGTTTGAACCGATTCCACACCCTCCTTATTCCTCCGATCTTGCGTCTTGCGATTTAATTTTTTTCCTCTACTCAAGAGAGACCTCAAGAGTAATCATTACACCTCGGACGATAAGGTGAAGGCAGCTGTCAAGTCCTGGATTCGAGAAAAGTCGGAAGAATTTTTTAGTGACGGAATGAAAAAACTTGTTACACTTTGGGAGAAATGTGTTAGCCTTAACGGTGACTCTGTTGAAAAATAAATATATGATTTTTGAAACTTCAGAATTGTAATTTAATGTACTTTTTGCCCGATCTTGCTATTTGTATTTGTTCGCGCTCTACAATCATGTGTGCATTACTTTTCAACCTACCCTCGTATGTGTAATTGATTAAACACAATATATGTGTAATTGACTAAACACAGTATATATGTAATTGACTAAACGCAATATATGTGTAATTGACTAAACACAATAATGTGTAATTGATTAAACACAATATATGAGTAATCGACTAAACGTAATATATGTGTAATTGACTAAACACAACATATGACTCAACTACAGAATTTTCAAATATTCTGATAAAGTAAATATGGTATACATGGTGCCGGGAATGGCTTCTCTCCTTAAAAGAAAATCCTCTTTCACTTGATAAAGGAAAACAAATGTTTAATTTATGTTTCAAATAGTTTGATCAATTATACTCGTATAATGTATACTGCATTATATATTTTGACTAAGGAAATAGAGCCTTTTATACAATATTTTACACAATCTTTATATAGACTATAATCTTCTTCTGCAAGATGTGTGGGCTCTCCAATGGACAGTTTGAATCGCATTTCTTTTGATTGCATGTTTTCATATTTTTTATACTGCAATAGACATTTTTGAAGTGTTTTATTAACAAATATTTATACATTTGTTTTAAATTAATGATTTTAAAAAATAGTTGATGAAAGAATTTATATAGATTCGGGAACTGTTTGTTTGTTTTATTCTTGCTATATTTTTTTTCAATTCCTCGATCATACATATATTACCTAATTTTTATATGGATGCTATTGAGGAATACAAAATATTTTATTTTTATGATAGTTTGAAAGATTGAACGTTGAAGTTTGTGCATGAAGTTAGCTCATCCAGCTATCGAAGCCACTTGTTCCATTCACTTTTATTACAAACTACATACTTTCGTAGTATTTACAGGTATTATTAGAATAGAGCGCATTTTTTTAAGTTTATCGATTATGATGCTAATGCAGCTTCAGAAATCGGTTGTTTTATATGTATTATCGAATGAATTACTAACATTATTATCATTTTTCAAGAACGAGTAAATGGATCTTTTTCTACTCATTGACACTGTTCATTATGCTCATTATTTTATTATCATGACATTCATTTTTTCTAGTTTTCATTTAGCAATGCTTTCTTTCCTGTATTACGTGTGTAACTCTGTTAACAGCTGATTTTTTTAAACTTTTGTTGATGTGGTAAGTCGGATTTTTCCGTGATGAAGGAGGCTACTTATTGCCTCCAAGACCAGTTGACATTTTATGATAATTTTAACAGAAATAAATCTCTTAATTTCTTTTTAGTGATAATTTCAACGAGTTTTCATTTCAATATAGCTTTCTTCACGTTTGATCTAAGCATTCGAAAATTATTTACTTAGAACGCATGATCTTTATAAAGAACCACCAATAGCAGCAAAGGGAAGTTACCATGATTAAAAAATTATCTAAATTGAACAAGGATATTTTCAGTACAGATAAGACATTACTGTCAGCTAGTGAATAATAAGAGGGACAGACATAATCAGAAACGAGTTTAATATGAAAAAGCATCATCACGATATTTTATGTACGACTAACTTAAAGAAATAACAAATAACAAGAAAGATCAATCATGCTTAAAGCATTGATTATGAAACACTTTCTAACTTCAATGCAATTTAATTTAAACAAGTCTAAAATGCAATACATTCCTCGGTAATATTTTGAAACTTATCACAATACTGCATTAATTTATTATATTTGAAAACTTAAACTTTCATCGAAAAAAATGAACGTCATTCAAATGACGGCATTGAAATATAAATTGCCTGGTTTAAACATCTCTAAAATGTTATACATTCCTCGGTACTAGTTTTATAATTATCATAATACTACGATAACTTATTATTTTTGAAAACTTCATCGAAAACAACTGAAATTAATTCAAATAACGTCATAGAAAAAAGTAACACGCCTGGATCTCTCTATAAAAACAAGATTCCATTCATAACTTTCTCCCATTCATTTCATTCATCACAATACTATAATAATTTATTTTATTTAAACATTTTGTTTAAGACCATGGAGCTACAAAAAATTAAACTCTATGCTTGAAACTTCATCCAAAAAAATCGTCCTTCTCTTTATGAAATCAATTAATATTTCATTAATATCAGCCATGCAGACTCCATGGACTAAATTATTTTATGTTAAAAAAATACAGGAATTCTAATACAACTCATTCTATATATTTTGCTGTTTACATTTTACATAGGTGAAAAATAGGCTTAGTTGTAGAAATAATCAAATTTAGATGAGCATTTAAACTCAAATATATTGTCATTGCGTTGTTTCAGTATGTAGATGCACAGAATTTAAGCAAAAATAAATTAGTTTTAGGACGGATACAACACTCAATATGAATGAAAAAGAACTTAAAAAAATCACGATTTTGAAACAAGATGGATGCCATATATCATTTTGAAGTGGGTCATGTGATCGTTTCATATCATGGTCACGTGATCGTTTCATATATGAGGTGTAATTATTATTTTAATTTTTATTTAAAAAACTACTGAATATGTTTCGCTGATTTTTTTTATATATTTTATGGAACAATTTGAATATTACCTAAAATTTTCGAAGCAATTTGTGAATTTTAAATCCGCTTAAAAAATGTTTGAAAAATTAGGTCCCATAGGGCTCAATGTATTTCATTTTTTCGACCCGGGTTCAATCCAAAACTAATTGGGTGATATAATACATTTATATTTCCATAGGTCCTACAGACCGTCTGAACAACATACTAAAATTTCATTTTGATTAAGTCATTTTTACGGCAGTTATCGTGCTAACGGACAGACATACAGACAGACATAATGAACAAAGTCATAAACACTTTTCAACTTTGTTGTAAAGTGTTAAAAACTATGTTTTCAAAATTCTATCAGCCATTTTCTTCAATTTCGCAAGCTTTGTGCTCCGAAATTAATTATTAAGTTCAATTTATCACTTTTTAGTTTCGTAATCATAGTGCTGTTTAATTACCAATTGATTGCCAGATCATTTGAAAGTCACAAACTTATTATTACTACTAATGTTTCATTATAAAGAATTACCTTTAAAATTATAATGGTAGATATTAATTTCTTCCTATTTTTCTCTAAATAGTGATAATAATACTTTAAAATAGAAATTTGAATTATATCTAATTCTCTATAAAATAATGACACGGCAGAAACAAAGAAGGCACTGTCAAGACGCTAGGCAAATTCCACATCCGTTTCGTCCATGACCGCGGTTCATAAATTTTTCAACTTTAAACGTATTTTCGTGAAATAAGAATATTTGTTTCACGCGGTCATAAAAATTCTCCAGTGGCCAAATGCACAGCTTTCCAGTGAAAAGCATATAATCTCATGCTTGGCGTTCCCTTTCATTAAAATATAATCTTCGTCAAATTTTCTCGAAACTTCTATTTGTAAGATATCCGTTGCTTAAAAATCCATTTATTCTCAAAAGCTGACAAACACTAATCTTTTTTTCAAAATAATGATGATGGGAAAACCATAAAAAAGCGATTTATATAATTATTATGAAAAATCTCAATCAAGTAGATATGTTTGAGAAGTGAAAGTTAAGCGACATTGATTTAGTGAAACATATATATATTTTTTTCTTGGAGGAGGGGGGATTTTAACAGTACACATTTTAAGCCCATTCCACACGAAATTTCAAGATCTGAATCAGTTTGTAATTTTCTTAGAAACTTCATATTTTTAATAGCTTTTAGATTTTTTTTTCAATTACGATAAAGTGTTCTATTTGAAAAATAACGTAAAAGTAATTATAAGTACAACAATTATAATTTGTTAACAAAATACAGAAATCAAACGTATCTACGAAATGCACAGCAATAAAAGTATGACTAACGTAATTTTAATTTAGTGAACAACCAATTGATTAATTTATTTTTCATGATTTTTAATGTTTTTTATAAAGTATCAATACCGATATTTTTATGGTTGATGGGGTGGGGGGGTCGTACATTTGCGTCATATGGATTTGGAAATGTTGTGCGTAATATGGTGCTGACCGCAAGTATGGAATCATGTCTGGTGAGACATGAACTAGAATGCTAACTTGAGGACTGCACTTTATTGAATGAGCAGAGGACTTCCACCTTTCATAAATCAGCTTTTTAAAAATTCCCCGTCTATAACTTCTCAACCAAATATTCTGACTCTTCACTAAAACACTCGATTCATGCCTTCAATCGTTTGGAGTGTTTATCACATCCCACGCGAATGCGATCCTGGTTATGTTCTTAAAATAAAAACGATCCTTAAATTCATTATTAAAGAGCACATGAGTTACGTTTCCATAAAAGAGGTATCTAAATATTCAATTGCTGAACATTCTTAGGATTCGGATCACATTTTCACTTTTTCGAAAAACAATTTTTTCTCCTAATTATATATTCAATTGAACATTCTTGACCGCTTCTCTATTGCTTCTCAATCAAAGCGGAAGAGATGTTGGGACAATATTTGATAAGAAGGGAAGGGAGTCGTTAACGACCATTTTCCCTTTTACTCAGAAATTTCTGGTACAGGGTGATTCAAATGAATCGTAAATTTCTAAACTTGTTGTGCCAGACCTGGGAGGTAGATGGCGCTGACTGCCATATAAAATTCTGCTAACAGCATCTTGCCATTTAGTTATATGGAGGAGCAGTGGAGTCTGGCGCATCGTGTCTTTGAAAATGCCTCTGTAGATATGTCCAGTACCTATGTCCCATGCCAGAAAACATTGTTGCGCATGAACTGCCGAATTCTTCTCACATGATCAATGTGGTACACGTATTAGAAATAAAACTTAAAGCTATACTTTCTGATTAATTATCATTATTCATATCTATCTTAACATGGCCGTAAAATCTCGTATAGTGGCATTATTAATTATTGTAGATTGCATTGCTGTGCCGCTATATAAAACCCTCCAATTATTTATCTTTGCGTGAGTTCTGCAAATGAATATTATTAGAATAATATTAAATCAATTACTCCATTTAAACTTTACCAATAAAACATTTATTAACAACCTAGACACTTATTAATTCATTACACAATTAATTATTAGTTTTGGCGGGGGAACATGTGAGATCACCTAACTGGCCTAATATATTTGTTTAGACCTAGATATCTTTTATAACGATCATGGTGTGCACACCCGCACACCAACCAGTCATCATGCCTCACAAGTATATCTCTAGTCTCTCACAAGTCATTAAGTCATAATTGTAATGTCGAACTAGAACTGTTATTCCACAAGTCGTTATTAAGTCATCGTCTCGAAGTTACCTGTCAAAGTGTACCCCTAGTGTCCTTCTTCGGTCACAGGCTGCGGCTCTCTTTTTCCCTCGGGGGTGTCACTCCCCCTTTGCTTTTATTTGCAGCATTTAGTGTGACGCAACAAGCACTTTCTTCATTGCTTAATCATTAAACCAATGTCGCTATTTGGCATTCTCGTAGCGGCCCCCCCTGTTTTGACGCTCCTAAATTTATGGTTTGCTGTAAACCTCGGCGCCATCCAGACTACAAGTAGTGTTTCAGATCGATAAATAACTGGCATAAACCTGTCTCACCAAAATACATGTGAGATCTATTTCTGGTTTCACAATTAGCACCTCATTCCAGCAAGACGGAGCAACAGCACACATCACAAATATCGATGAACTTTTTACTATACTTTATGACTCACCCTGTATAATGATTTCCATTCATGCTGTCTTCCTTAAGTTTTTAGATATATTTTTCAGAATTTTAGTTATTTTGTCCAATATGTTTTGACGATGGTAACATATATAACCGCCGAAATCAGATATTTCGTTCATATTTGTATTTCATATTTTCCTGTTTGTTCCAATTCGTTTCCGTCGTTTCTACTTATTTTTTCGGCTAGTTTAAACGTTTCAGGCTTTTGCAGTTACTATTTTAGTAAGTTTTCTCACTATTCTATTGTTTCTATTCATCCGCTCTCTTACCGTCGTATTATTTTCTTTCTTCCCTCTGTCGTTTTGTGTGTTCAAACTTTCCTGCCAGTTGTGTGCTATCCTAAGTTTCCGATTTGATTTGAATTAGTGAAGTCGCGTTTCTTACCGGTCTTGAAGAAGAGAGCTATTTTTGGCTTTTAAAACTGGTTGGCCAGTATATCTTTGTATATATACTGGATTTTACGAAGTTTTAATTTATCGGGCAATTCTTCTAATCGGCAGACATTACCTATCATTTAGCATTTCAATATTATAACGATCAAATCCATTTCATAAATGTTCTTACATATCATCGATTATACATTAATCATAATATTTCTACAATGAGACCTTCAAGAAGAACTAATTGCTTCTAATATTAGCTAGTTGTAAATGGATACTTTTGACTAACTTTATAAGTACTATTGCAAATCAACAATGCATATTGTTATTGATTCTAAGAGGATTTGGATTAATTTATAGCACATTATAACATAAATTAATATCCTAAGATGTCAATGATAATTGAACATAATGCATGGCTTATTCAATTTAAATAATTTTCAAAATGGATACTAAAACCTATATAATAAAACGTAAACATTTTCATCCATTTATAATGTTGCGAATACCATTCTGATAGAAATGTAAATGGACTCTGATGATACCGTATACTTCATACTGACATTTGAAAGCGCAACCTTGAAAATCCTCTCAGTTGTCTCAGAATATTAAGCAGACTATAGGTTAATAAGAGGGATGAAAATATTTGGCCTGGATTAATATTTAATGAATATTAAGTTCCCACACAATGCTATGGATGAATAGATGGTAATTCAATACTGGAATGCAATTAATATTAAGGAAATTTAAATAGATCTAATAACTAAACATCTATTTTAGGTGCTAAAAATTTATTACAGTTATCAGAATGCAGTTCTGTTGTTCTGTTAACTGTAATACAGTTTATTATAGTTAACAGAATGCAAAAGCATAGATGGAATTTGAAATATCTGGAGAAATTGCTGTGTAGAAGTACATTTAAAAAATTGTCCTTGGGATTTTTTTTTTTGCAAGGTGCCATTGAGGAAAAAAACCATATATTTTCAAACCAATGCTTTTCGAGTCAAGATATATCTTACTAAGAGATTGCCTTTAATTTTAAACATACCTTTTACTTATTGGTGACTTTATAAGAGAGCTTCAAGGTCCACTTGTAGCTCAAAAGTCCAGGCTCTGGAGTTTAACATCGGCTGTATTTGAATCACTAGTATGAGAGGAGATGCCTTTGCAAACATGCTTCTTGTGCACCTGAATTTAATTAACTTTAGGTTAAAGGTAACAATTTCTATCATAAGGAAATTGTTGAGAACAAAATTTATATCATTCCGCTCAGTTCTAGAGATGAAAACATATTTGAAAAAAAAATTTTGGTATATAATTTATTTTAGAAGAAAACTTTCTCCCTCCTACAGAACAAATGTATTTTGTCATTGTACAGGACAGATAAATGCATATTTCTTACAGTATAGGTGGAAGAAAAATGCAATCAATTAGATCTTACTTCATCAGGAAAAGGAACAGCGAGTGATTGCTTTTCTGCCAGCAAACTGACCGCAAAAATAATTATTATTTTTATGGGGGTTGAACTAACTGCAAACAAAATGTTCTGTTTTCTGGTGGCAAACTGACAACAAAAACAACGTTTTCTCTGCGGCAGGCTAAACTGACTGCAAACGAAAAGTTTGTTCTAATGAAAGCAGCCAGATTAGTTCTGCTGCTGATTTCCATGAAAAATGGAATGACAAAATTAACTGATGTCCACTTTTTGCTGGAGAAAACTCCATACATTATTCAGACTTGATTGCTTTCAGAAAGCGGTCAACTCGTTATCGTTCTATGTTTATACTTACAAAGATCTTTATTTCAGCTACGTATGCTGATGTAACTATATTATACAGAGTGTATTATCTCAAAGAAATATGCAGCATTAGCGTTATATAACAAATATATTATTAGCGTTATATAACAAATATATTATTAGCGTTATATAACAAATATAATGCTAACTTTATATTATAAGCTATATGTTTTACAATGTAATGAATAAAATTACATAATTAATAATATATTATAAAAATTATTGTAATTTTATTTATTATATTAGCGTTATATAATAAATAAAATGATATAATTAATAATAAAATATTCCATAGGGAGATATCAGATGCTAAGCATGCGATATGATAGGATGCATAAATAAAATAAATAAAAACAAATTGCGCAAAATATAAGGAAAATATCAAACACAGTAATTAAGCTCATATTAATAAAACGACTTTTATTTCATTAGTTTGTGTTTAGTTACGTTGTATGTGTTTTTCCTTATAACGCATAAAGCTATTTATAGTATTTATTCCTATCCACTCCTCCGCAAACCTTGCGATTTTAAAATATTCGGACACACGCGAACCCCATAGCCCTCCCCATCAATATTATTGATCAATATAACACCTAGAAACAAAAAGGATTAGTATCTGCTCCACACTAAACGCTTATCTTACAACCCTGGATTTCCTTCTTAACAAAATATACATGCCCCATTAATATATATATATATATATATATATATATATATATATAGTGAGAGAGAGAGAAAATTATATAACTAACTCCCACAAGTAGACAGGGATAATTGCTGTAGTTAAATTTAAATTTCGGATATATTTAATTATCGTTAACTTTACAACATTTCTTAAAAATAGCGAAGTTAGGTTTTTCTCACATTTATAGGCAATTGTTGCAACGGCCGCTAAATTTGTTACTAAGTGAATCAAGTTGTAACACCAGTTTAAAATAGCATTACTAATATATTCATAACTCTAAAAATTTATGTAACGATTACACGATATGAGATATATTACATAAGTCATAGTTTTGGACCTGTTATTCTACAAGCTATACTAAATCTTTAAATGCAAATATTTAAACTACAATAATTCTATAACATAAGATTTTGGAATAAATCTTCATAATCTCAGAAATCTCAGTCATAAGACATTCTAAATCTAAAACAATGTGATTCATTCCACTTCATAAAATACCATTTAGTGCATAAAGCGTCATTAACCATTAATTAGAATATATGTCACGAAGATAACTCCAGATTTAACATAAATCTCTTATAAATGAAAATCATACGACAAAATTCACATTTATTGGTAAATTGCAGTTAATCTCATGGGAGACTAGAGTATGGATTTACTGTAAACATTAACAGTAATTACTGCACACTATATACATTTAGGATGGTTAGGACACGAATTTAGGATGGTTAAAATATTTAAAACTATAGGAAAATATTATTAACGTTAATTAATGACACAATATATAAATGTAGGATGGATAAATTATTTGAAATATTTGTGAAAATTATAGAAAATATTATTAACGTTAATTACTGGAACAATATATAAATTTAGAATTTAGAATGGTTAAAATCTTTAAAACCTTTTTTGAAAACTATTGAAAATAATTATTAACGTTAATTACTGGCACAATATATAAATTTAGGATGGTTAGGACACAGATTTAGGATGGTTAAAATATTTAAAATCTTTTTTAAAATTATAGAGAAAAATCACAAATTTTTTAAATATGTTCACAATTATTAAATAAATGGGTGGATTATAAGTGCTTTTAAACATCCTGTATAATAAATGGACACCACAGTTTAATAGTTAAATAGCTATCACGACCAGTCCTCGTATATTTTCTTGTTAAATAATATATAAAATGAATATTTATTCAAATGTACCTTTAGTTAAGGTTTCTGTTTTTAAGGGTTTTCAGTTTTCAGTTAGCATATTTTAACATTATTGAACTCTTAATAAAGAAATAAATATCCATCCTTTTATATTTTTATTTCTATTTTTTTTAAATGGAATCAGAGTTAATATTCGTAACCAACAATATGGAGTTTCTTATTCATAAAACATAAATTCTATTTATTTAAATATTATGAGAGCCACTTACGCTTTCCTGAAGCTTAAACTGACTTCCAGCCTTTACTTAAAATGTAGAAGGGTTTGTCTTAATTTTGTTGAATGCATGTCATCTAAAACCTCAAGTAAAGTTCTGTATTCAAAAAGAGATTGTTTAACATGAACATAAATCATTCCAGACAGAGTTACACTCTATGGGATAAAGATAGATGGGATTCGAGATAAGAGTTCGTAGAGACTACATTTATATTATTGCACATTTATTACTGTTTGCAGATTTATTATGATTTGCAGATTTTATCAGAAGCTACCGCAGTTGTTTTCTTGAGGTATGATAATAATTTTTAAATACATATATATTATTTTACAAAATTCTGCGAATACATTAAAAACTTGAGACACATTGTCTTGAAAACAAGCATTTTCACATGATGTTACATAAAAGTTGACCTTCGTGAAGTTTCTGTTGACACAAAAATATAAAATTTAATAAAACTGCCGTTTATCATCTATGATCTATATTTGTGCACATATAAACAATGATGCAGAAGTGTACAGCCACTATGTTAGAAAAGAACCGATCCGGCTACAACTCTTTTTGTAACTTCCTTCTATGTGAAAAACCATTTTGGTGATACAGCATCAGCTGTCTTAAATATATGATATTTTGAGTAGCTGACCTTTGTTGTCCAACTATAATTTGGTAGCTGTTGAAAGTGTGTGAGGAATAATTGGTGCAAATAAACATTGTTTCTGAATCCAAGCCACCAATATATCAGCCATTTATTTACTCAAACATCCCTACATGAAAACAAATTGTGGGAAGCATTGACTCAGGTCGTGAATATGTAATCATTGCGACAATAAAAAATAGTTCCATTGTAGCCAAACCTGGTTGTAAAACAGAGCGCAGAGTAATGTAAGAGATGGTGGGTCTTTTACAGTAAAACAATAAGCGAAGTGTAAAAAAATATGTAATCATTTGTAACAAAAGGGGGTCCGCCCTCTGCTCGCTACTCTCGCCAACCCCATAACTCCCTTCTCCTCCTATTCGCAACCTCTCGCTGAACTAGCTTAACGAGCACTTTAGTGCCACCTGCTACGCAGGCGTAATACACCCGTTAAGGACCGTCTCTTATTAATTGACATTCATCAGTCCTGGAACTTGCATCGCGGGTTATTTCATCCGGTCGATTCACATGACCTCTTATGTGTACTGTGCTTCCTAAAGTTTTTACTCATTATTCTCTAAGCTCGCCAACTTTATCCGCGAACACTTTATTGCGGCTTACTACGCAGGCGTAATACGCCTGTTCGAGACGTCCCTTATTATCTGACATTCTCCAGCACTAGAGTTCGAATACTGGAGTTTACGAGCTCTTTCAATCCGGCCGGTGCACACGACCGTCTACGTGTCCTGTGTTCGCTGACGCTCGCAAGACTACAAGATTCCTCCCTCCATTCCTACCGTTCATTAATTAAAGCTCGCCACAGGCGTGATGCACCCACTGGGGCATCGCCCCCTTATTAATTGAACCTCACCTTAACTCATTTTGCGAAAAATTTCATCAAGCTTCAACTTTTAGCTCCCTACACTCGCCAACCCAGAAACTCGTTTCGTGAGATGGGAGGCTTCGGCTCCTTCCTGGCGTTTACTAAGCCTGTATTTCGTGTCACCTGCTATTAAGAACTATTGCTTACTCTATTACGAACAAAAGGGCAAAATTTCATGGCTGTATGTTTAGCATTTGTTCGTAATACTGTGACAAAATATCTTGTTACGCTTTCAGTAGAGAGAGATTTACAACAAAGAAACATATAATTCTTGTGAAATGTAACAATTAAATTGTAATGTTCATGACAGCAATAGTTTCAAATCTTCTCCGTAATGAATAAAATGTGCATAAAAATTAAAGAACTCATTAACAACATCGAAATTTAAATAAAGGCTCCATCCTGCAAAAAATCAACTATGTAGGTACATGCCACTAAAAATTCGAGGTCAAGCTATTGCTATTTTTCCAACTCAAAAACTCTTCCTTTACTGTTGACATTAAATATTTCCTCAACTATATTTTAAATCGAAAAACATTACATATCAGTATGTTTGTTCCCCTAATATGTTTCTACAAATGTACCACACTTCATATTTTGTATGCTACAGATTTTGCGCTCCGTGACAAAAGAACTTGAGAAACGCGAAATTTGTAAACAGCGACGGCGGCCTCGGCTGCTTTTTTTTTAATATTCATTTTATAAATTCCGATCTTTAGTTCCTAAAGTAATTTAAATCCTATAATTAGAAATGTCATAGATCTTTCAGAATCCACGCAAGTTTGGATAAAAAAATATTTTTCTCTCTATTATTAGAAAATATAAGAAAAGCAATACTTCTCTATATTAAAAAAATGTAGCTGCCGTCGCCGTTGTTTGACAAATTTCGTGTATCTCAAGTTTCTCAGTCACGTAGCTTAAAATCTATAACATACAAAAATATTAAATTTAGTACCTTTGTAGAGAAGTATTAAGATAACACACTGCATTAAACCGTTTTTCGATTTAAAATTTATTTTAGGAACTACTTAATGTCAAAGGAAGAGTTTCTGAGGTGCGAGTTCGCGTCTTGGCCAGACAAGCAATAGCAAGACCTCGAATTTTTAGTGGCATATACCTACATAGTTGAATTTTTGCAGGATGAAACCCTTTCTCTAAATTTTGATTTCGTTAGTGAGTTATTCAATTTTTTGCGCACTTTTTTATGCAAAATTTACTTCTTTACGGGCAAAGATTTGAAACTGTTTTTGTCATGAACATTACAATTTAATTATTATATTTCGCAACAATTATATGTTTTCTTGTTGTAAATCTCTCTATACTGAAAGCGCAACACGATATTTCGTCACTGTATTTGTCACTGTGAACGGCAAAACATACAGTTATCAAATTTTGCGATTTGTTCGTAATACAACTTGCAATCGTTTTTAAAACATTTTAATAATGGTTATTAAGGGTTATTTAATATTGTTTATAAGGTTTATTTGTTAAAAAGGGTTTGTTAATAAGGTAATAATTTGTTAATACCAACGGGTGAATCACACCTGCGGCGGGCTCCGATTAATGAGTGGTAGTAATGGAGGGTTGAATCTTGAGTTTTACGAGCTTCAGTGGCAACAGAACACGTAGGCGGTCGTGTGCGCCAGCCGTCGTGAAAGAACTCGCAAAGCGAACTCCAGAGCTGGAGAATGTCAGTTAATGAGGGACGGACCCCAACAGACATATTATGGCCTGCACAGCAGGCGACACTAACGTGTTAGCGAAGCAAGCTCAGTGAGCGTTAACTAGCCTACCGACATCTACCAATCGAGCCTACCAAAGTCTACCAATCGAGTCAAGGGTGATGGCTAACTTATCTAGCAAGGAGTGAAAACGTCAACGATGACAGGATACGTAAGATCTCGTGTAAGCCGGTGGGTTGAAATAGCTCGCAAAGCGAGTTCCAGAGCTAGTGAATGTTAGTTAATAAGGATCGGTTCAAAACGGTCGTATTACGCTAAAATATTACGTCTAGGTAGTAAGTGACGCTAAACTGCTCGTGAAACGAGCGTTTGCGAATTACGGGAGTTGGGAAGCGTAACGACACAAGACGGAGCCTAACGGGCATATTACGCCAGAGTAGCAGGTGACACTAAACTGCTCGCGAAGCGAACTAAGCAAGCGTTAGAGAGTAGAAGGCTAATAGAGTCAAGGATGCTGGCGAGCGTAGCGAACAAGGGGTGAAAACGTCAGCGAGCACAGGCCATGTAGGAGGTCGTATGAGCCGGCCGGATTGAAATAACTTGTGAAGCTAGTCCCAGGGCTGGAGAATGTCAATTTAATAAGTGACGGACCCCAACGGGCGTATTACGCCTGCGTAGTAGGTGGCACTAAAATGCTCGCGAAACAATCTCAGCGAGTGTTAGCGACTCGGAGTCGAAGCGAGTTCCGAGGGCTGGTGATCTTAGAGAGAGAAGTGGAACGGAGCCCAACGGCCATATTACGCCTACCCCAACGGACGTATTATGCCTGCGTAGCAGGTGGCACTAAAATGCTCGCGAAGCGAGTTCAAAGATCATCAGACAGTTGGAGACAAAGCCCCCCCCCCCCCCCATTCCGATTGGGAAAGCGAATTACGGGAGTTGGCGAGCCTAGCGAGCAGGAGGCGAAGACCCATAGTTATTAAAACAATTATACTTAAAGTTTTATAAGTGAACAATTTTTATTTCGTAAACTAGGAGCCTCCGCCCCCTACTCGCTGCTCAACCTTATAAAGAACTTTGGTGAGATGGCTGGGAAGCGACTAGTAGCGTTACACATATAAAGGAGCTCCACCTGAGCAAGAGGAATGTTTTTAAAGATTACACTAGTTATCATAGTTTAAGATTGTGTTTAAATGGCTATAAAAGTTTAATAAATTTTGCTTTTAATTATAAATAGTGACTTTAAACCATATTATAGTACTAGTATTTAAGATATCCAAAGACTTGGAAACTAACACTGATTTAATGCATTTCATTTTGTTTAACAATGTACGGCACTTCTATGTCCTTCTAAGTCATCGGAGGGATTTTTTAGGAGCTGGAAAGGAGTTTCTAA